>BOPN01003188.1:117500-125000 GCA_017312705.2 Penaeus japonicus | reverse complement strand
AGTCCTTTTAATAACATGCGCGGGAAAACTTGTGAAGTAACAAACAACATTTAAAATTCCCGCGCTTCTTTGCAGCCCCATAGTGCCCGAAATATGTTAAAGGCATATCGCATTGCGCAGTGATTCTGTTCTATAAGTACATTACTTTCATGTGCTATTTTCATTGGGGAAACATTATTTGATTACCTTCCATAACACTCTCGTATTAACTCTTCATGCGGTCCTTATGACTGTACGAAAATGAAATAAAAACATTACATGGCAATTGTCGGGAAAGGATATCGCATGTTGATTTTCATTCGATTATCGGAGGAACTGGATTAGATGAAAAGGGGTTTTAGATTTGATCGATTTATCGTTGCCATATATAATCTTTACCCTAGTGACTAACGTCTAGATTTGTGTGGAGATTAGATTAAGCTGTTGATGACTTAGAGCTGAGTTCTGTGTGTCACAGTGAAGAAAAACTTTCAAAACAGACAAGGAGTATTTCCTGCCAACGACTTACAAGTCTGAGACATGCTACAAGTGATAAGATTCTCACCCCCCTCCCTCCCCCCTTATCTCGTAGTGGCACTCCGGGCTATTGGTGAATAGAATCGCATAGGTAATGAGGGAGTATTGATCATGGAATCAAATCATAATGCTGTTGCAATATCACCTTATGAGGAGCTGTTCTGAAAATGAGGTTTACAAGATGGGTGAGTTATTTGTTACTATGAAAGGTAATCTCAACAACCCATTTTAAAGCTCCTTGGTTGTTATATAGGGAAGGAATTATAACTTTGCATAGAGTAAGCGTTAAACTTATCTCGCTTAAAGACAAAGATGTATTTATAAATTTATATAGGAAGTTGATTGCAAAGTTGACTACATGGACACGAAATTAGACTTTTAGAGGAGAAAAGCAGTTGGTTAGTTTCCTTTATCAAAAGTACACAGTGAAGAACAGTAGCGTTTTTATCGATAGCACTTACTGAACAGAAGTGACTTCCAGTTATCTTAAGTGCAAAGAGAAGAGAAGTGGCCTTCAATTATCAATACTACATAGGGTTGAGTACCATTGATGACCTTCGGCATGTGGTTAATGAGAATAGCAGTGTGATCTATAATCTTTGAAGCTGTCTCTAGGACTCTGTTAAGTTAGTGTATGTGTAAGCATATCAGTTGAAGGATTTGCTGTTAAGGGTCGTGACGTGTGTGTGTGTGTGTGTGTGTGTGTGTGTCTGTCTGTCTGTCTGTGTATGTGTGTGAGCAAATGACGAATGTTTAGTTGATGGAGTGGCTCTGGTTGCTCTAAGTTCCAAGAGTGGCAATTGTAATGAAAGACAAAATACTTTGGGCTGGACAAACATCCCGTTAGTTTATTACGCAATGCCGAAAACACTTCGTACCAGCGGGGCTGTGTCGACAGATGCGCCTCACAGATACTGAAGCTAAAAATATTGCTCTTATCCTCCTTATTCATAATATTTTGCTCTTTCAGTGACTGAATCTCAGCCCTGTCCGGAAGACCCCTTTGGAGTAAGTTTCGAAGCCGCACTTAGAACCGGATCGACAACCTTTCTCTCTATACAAAAGATTAGAGATGCTTCTCTGTAAGTATAGGTGGATCAAAGATGTGGTGATCAGTGTTATACATTTCAGAACATAAAGAGAATGTTGCAAATAGGAAGAGATACTGTAGATGAATGGATAAAAATAAATGTATGTGTAAATACAAATAAACACATGCGCACTCACAAGCGTACGCACACACAAAAAAACTACACACATACAGACATGTGTGAGTGTATACTTATGTGTGTATGTGTGTGTGGAATGATATTTGTTACATTATTGTCAACATTATCCTTAATATTATTGACAAATCCCTCTGTCTTTCCAGAGCCTTGTGCAGCAAGAGATCCCTGAGTGAGAGTCCTTCGCCCCCTCCAGCCTCCTGCCCGCCCGCGGCCCACCTCACTTCCTCGGCGGTGTCCGTGTCCATTTCCCCGTCGGCTGCCGTGGCTGCGGCTGCGTCCCTTCTGTCGCCCCCCTCGCACTCGCTTATATCTTCGTCCTCGTCCTCGTCGTCATCCCCGCCCTCGCCCCCCGCAGGCTCTCGGCCACCCGGACGTCCTCCTCCTCCATCCGCAGATTACACAGACGCCCTGAGACGTCGAAAGGTTCATAGGTGCGACTTTGAAGGGTGCGAGAAAGTTTACACCAAAAGTTCCCACTTAAAGGCTCACAAACGGACTCATACAGGTATTTTTTGTTTAAGTGTGACATGTATACCCACCCACCTACACACATAGACAAACACACACACACGCACACACACACACACAAACACACTCACTCACTCACTCTCTCTCTCTCTCTCTCTCTCTCTCTCTCTCTCTCTCTCTCTCTCTCTCTCTCTCTCTCTCTCTCTCTCTCTGTCTGTCTGTCTGTCTCTCTCTTTCTCTCTCTTTCTCTCTTTCCCTCTTTCTCTCTTTCTCTCTTTCTCTCTTTCTCTCTCAGGCACGCACACACACACTCTCTCACATTCATCACATGTGTTTGTGATGAATGTGAGAATGTTTATGCGTCGGTGTATTACTGTATACCCAGATACAAGGGACAAAAAAAACGAGTGAAAAAGGGAGATATGAAGAGTGTGAAAAAGAGGATAGTGCTCTTGAGAAATAAAGTAAATGGACAAGCTATATTTGTTTACAAATGTGTGTAAATGTATATAGATATATATCGGTGTGTGTGTTTCCGTCTTTCCGTTGTTACATGCATAGCTTCGACTTGTATAATTGATCTAGTCATTGGAGGTAGTTTGAAAGTAGTGCGACTATTATTTCAATGTAGAACAATGCAATCTAAATGCAGTTTTTAACTAGCTTTTGGTAGTGCAATCTACTGAATGAATCAATAAACATATCTTATGAACTTCTCACATAGAGGCAAGAGCTTCCATATCACTGACGGAAGTGTCATGAATATAAATGAGGTTAAAATCAAATTGAACAGTACGATAAACTTCGCAGCTGTGACATAGGAAAAAAAAGGATAAAGTTGTGATTATACGAGAGACAAAGCGAAATAAACGGGAATAGGGTACCAGTTCATAGTTTTATCAGAAGGGATGAACGAGAGAGGATAAAATACGATAGATTAATGAACATCACATGCACATGTTCCTCCTGGCTGGTGGTCGGGATGAGGGTCAGGGAGCAAGAGAACAATAATAAACAGCAATGTCGATTATAGGATTATATTATATTTTCCTGACATGTGGGAAGAGTAAAGAGTTGACTTCTTGGATGTTGATGAGAGAAAAAAAACGAAAAGAGAAAGAAGATAGGATATTGTGAGAGGCTTTCGAAATACCAATAGAGAAAAGAGGGAAAACGTATGCATGTCCAAGTATAAAAGATGCATGTTGATTTCCTGTTGCATTAGGGTTGAATACCCTTCACCCCGAAGCCTAAATAGTGAAAACCAGAGAAAGGAAACTTCAAAATCCGGTTCGAGGGAAACAGTAGAGTTTAGCTTTTCATTGATAAAGGGAATGAGCTGTGAACAAGGGTTAAGGATAGGAGAAGAAGGATTAGGAAAACACGATAGGAAACTAAATAGTGATACATGTTTGTCTGTGTTTGTTTGGTTTCTCTTTTATGTCTATCTATTTTTGTCTATTTATGTCTGTCCTGAAGTCCTAGGTCGAAAACTGAAGGGGACTGAAAATGACTGGAAATTACCTATTAGCAAAAAAAGGATAAATTACGAACCTCTTTTCATTGAGGATGTATTTTGAGTCACTTCTTGGAAAAAATAGATCTTTCCTCCTTTACTGTTAAATGATTAGAATGTCCAGATTTCATGTCAAAGTCATCTAACCATAGCATAATTTATAAATTTATAATTTGTAAAGAAGTGCCGTATCATTTATCAGTGCTTATGAATTGATCTGAGGTTAATGTTACCATTACTTTGTATACAATCAAAAACTACGACTTAAGTAAATACGGTTTTGTAGAAGTCACCACAATGGCGTAGATTAGGCTACTTTTTGAGCGTATAAAAAAAAATGCTGCAACTTTAGAACCTTTGTCTAAATACAATTTTATATATTTATCACGGTACGTAGATATTTAAAATAAGCAGGCATACTTTGCTAGGTTCTGTATGTATGGATGCTTGATACATTGGTGCTACCTCCTGTCTCATCCTTGCTCGTTACCTGATACTCGAGTATTAGTGTTTGTCCTCGCTTTTATTGTAATTTAGATCGTATAAATGTTGATTTCGGCGCCAGCAGGAAACTTCAAACACCTGGTATTACAAAATATGAAAACACAAACATCTCAAACATTCGAACATACATACACAATACAATACATACACATTTCCAGTCTTTCTTCTGTTTTTTAGTTTCTCCACTGCTTACGACAGGTTCCATGCAAAAAAAAATAAAAAATAAAAAAGCTTCCACTCTGGAACATGTGTGTCTATATGTCTTAGATGTTAAGTTAATGTATACGAATATCTAATTGATGAAGGCTATTTACTTGACGATTTTTCTTTGCAGGAGAGAAGCCCTACCAGTGCACATGGGACGGTTGCATGTGGAGATTTGCACGGTCTGATGAGCTGACTCGTCATTATCGTAAACATACTGGCCAGAAGCCTTTCAAGTGCCAACTGTGCCAACGGTCGTTCTCTCGCTCGGATCACCTTTCCCTCCATATGAAGAGGCATTGTACTGCTTGAAGTTATAGTGCAGCTCTTCCGAGCTTAGATCTCATAGCTACCTAAATGCAATTACCGAGACATTTAAAAGGCAGCACTAGGCATTTATTTAATAAATTATCGCGAGTAAATAAAAGCAGTGCCAAGAGTCCTTTTTCTTTAAACAGCTATTACATTTCATACTTTGGCCATAACAGGTATGAGGTACAAATGGCTACGAAAGGGGATTCTTACATGTCTGCCCAGAAGAATCCTTTCCAAATTTTACTAGAAACGAGTTTGGTGATTTATAACAGTAAATTGTTCGTTAGGCTTCCCAAATATTGAACACTGGTGACAGTGCGTGAAACCTTGTACAGTTTACAGTATGTTGACTTAAGATAGACAATTATTGACAGAAAAAAAAGATGATTTGTAACTGTGTATCATTAGTGATAGTGTGTGATAAAACCGAAAATAGTCAAAAACATTTGAATTCCAAATAGTGCACATAGTGATGGTGATTTCCAAAAAAAAGAAGGAAAGAAAGAAGAAAAAGAACTTTCAAGATTATCCGAATAATCTACAAATGTGACGAGTGCTTTGCTCCCTATAGACAATATTAACCGACATTATACACTGAACCGCTGTCTTCCAGATGCCTTGTGACTTATCGTAGAGTGTATTTTCATTTCAGAGGAATGATGAGCTCCGAAGTCATTCACCATGAATTGGATTTTATAAGTAATCCTGATCACTTTTGCTTGATATTTGGCAAGATTATGATCTTCTTCCGATTTTATCTATGGCAGTGTAAACTAAACTAAAAAAAAATAAAAATAAAAAACCTTTACGCTTGAAAAAAAAAAATCAAGAAGTGATACTTTTTACAGATACAGTGCATAGTAGTCTTCCAACTTCCTTGTGATGGAATCAGTGTTAACTTACGAGATCTTCCATTGCCGAGCTGTAAGGGCGGGCTAGACTCAGGCGGGTCACCTTTCTGCACACACTCTAACCCTTTGGTAAAGAAATTTATTGTGCTCAAATGTTTGCTTGGCGTGGTTGTCCTAGATAACTCTATTTTCATGGTATTGGTGAAACCAATGATTTGATATTTATTTGTCTGGAATCTTTTTCTCGTCCCAGTACCTCGCGGAGTGTGTGCATCGTTGGGTGACTGGTCAGAGATACGGTTAGGGACCACTGACTACCAGGCCTCAACGCTGAATGAAGCCTTTGCTCGATATATATGTAGAGTTTGCAGTCTTCAGGATGTATGTAGAATATATAATTTCCATAATGTATCTAGGATACACAGTCTCAAGGATGTATCATGATATACAGTCTTCAGGTAGTATCTAGATTATACAGTTTTTAAGGCTGTGCTTATCCATTGATATGCCGAGAGGGGAGAAATCTCCATGGTATATTTAGGAATACGCAGTCACCGGAATATTTGTAGAATCAAAAGAACTGTGATTTCTCTCACTGTACTTATTTCTGCATTTGTCTGAATTATGCCCACTAGGGGCTCCACATATGTATAGTACAAACTACAAGCCAGAAAGTTTGGTTCACGGCTCAAACTAATAACGGCCTGCCTGCGTGTATCTGATTACTCCACAATTTACTACAGAGGCTAGGATACAGAGTCTACTGAACTGTGGTAGACTTGTTTTTTTTCCTTTGATTCACATTAGTCCAAAATGGTGCTTACAACCACATCTCGTGATGATGCATTCTACTAGATTATAAGGGCTGATGTGTCCGTGGCCCATTCACAAAATTTATGATCTGTTTCGTTACATTCATTGAAGAAAAAGAAAAAGGATCACCGTCGTTTATGGTTCAGGTTGTTTGCACAATCCCTCAACTGGTCCTCAGAGTTAATTTGCAACCGGATAATGACACGGATGCAACAAGTTATACAGGCAATCTAAGATCCAGTATTTCATGCTATAGATTGATATCTGTTTTTTTTGTGTATTAAGGTGAATGTTGCTAGCTGATACTTTTTACTCAGTATTTGAAATAGGATTTAGAAAGAAGGGTAAAAAAAAAAATAATACTAGTAGTGTGATTCAGCATGCTTGTGACATCTGCAACGGTAGTAGACGTGGCTGTTCTGAAATAAAAGAAAAGAAAAGCATAAAGGACTATTTCAGAAGGATAGAATTTATGGCAATATCCGTACCATGGCAATTCAGAAATTATTCTCTCTTCTTTCATTGGCTTTGTGTGTGTGTCTGTGTAAATATGCATGTGACTGTGATGTGTGTGTGTGTGTGTTTGTTCGTTCATAGGTGAGTGTGTTATTTTATTTGTTTCTTTGAAGTATGGGTTAGTATATTTGTTTGCATGTTTTTTTAGATACGTATGTGTGTAAGTGTAACTGTTTTATTTGTGTGTGTATGTGTGTTTGATGGAATTATGCGATAGCGCATTGGCAAACCATTCTCCCTGGCTTGGACTCGAAGCCACATTAAAAAAATATATATATATGATCTTACAAAGTCTACATCAGACCCACAGGCATTGCGTATCTTCTGGTAGTAAAATAATGATAGAAAAGTTTTATAGACAATCCCCGTGAACACTCGTTGTCACTTGCTTAGAAATTCAAATGCTGAATTTTTCTTTGTATAATGAAATAATTATGTGTGTGTATATATATATGTGTGTGTGTGTGTGTGTGTGTGTGTGTGTGTGTGTGTGTGTGTGTGTGTGTGTGTGTGTGTGTGTGTGTGTGTGTGTGTGTGTGTGTGTGTGTGTGTGTGTTAGCGTGTTAGC
>BOPN01003188.1:80000-85000 GCA_017312705.2 Penaeus japonicus | reverse complement strand
GCTGTATGCTGCGTGATATGAAATATTTTATAAACAACATGTTTATGTGAAATACTTTAGATATATTTTAATACTAATGGACATACAGATCACTCTGAGGTTGTATTTGGTTATGACTGCCTATCTTCAATAGTTTCTTTCCTCGAATACCCTAAATAGTCAATTAAGTCAAAAACTTGGATGAACGGGTAGATGTAGATGTAGATAAATAATATCTTTATCTTTCTCTCTCTCTCTCTCTATCTCTCTCTCTCTCTCTCTCTCTCTCTCTCTCACTCCATTTCACTCTCTCTCTCTCTTTCTCTTTATCTCTCTCTCTCTTCAATGTTATTCATTCTTTAATCTAAGAGAGAACTGCTAAAAAGAAAGGATGAAAATACATCAACTCATATTTGTAAGCTAAGCAACAAGACACTAAATCTCAAGGTTCCCACGTCTCAAGATCATGAAAATCCCACAAATTTTTAAATAAAAAATATCACATAATTCCCGTAAGTTTTGGGTGCACGGCGCACATCACACGTGTTTTGTTTTCATTCCATGTTTTTTTCCAGGCTTAGAAAATAAAATTAATAGAAATTCCATGAATTTTCCATAACTTCTTCAGGCTGAAGGCATCACTGGAGGAACCCTGTATTCCGTCTGCAAGAAGCTATCGGAAACCTGCTACATCGGCAACTTTTAATTGTTTCTGTTACGTTACTTGTTACTTGTTACGTTAATTGTTTTTGTTTCATGCATATTTACTATTATTACCATTGCTATTTCTAATGCTCAAAGGTTATGCATGGCGCTGTGGTAATTCGTTGGGCAGAAAACCGCCGCCTGAAAAAGGTGCAGCGCCGTGTGGACAATAACCACATGAAATGGAAAGAATTTTGAATGCAGTGGTAAATGTGTATGTTTATGTGCACACACTACACATACACACACACATACACAATCACACACACACACACACACACATATATATATATATATATATATATATATATATATATATATATATATATATATATGTCTGTTGTGTATTTGTATGTATATGCCTTTGTGTATGTATATGTAGGTTGTGTGTGTGTATGTTTTACAGAGACAGTGATATACATGAGAAATGCTTGAAAGACAGAACGTGAGTAATACCGGCTGTACAAGTGAGACACACTGATAAGTATGATTTCATAAGATAGATACATCTTGCTTCCAAAATCGCGGCCGTGTATTAACCTAACGTCAAATACGAAAGTACTATTAATACAACCGCTGGTGATGACACCCCTATTGTTGCCGGTGGTGTCACTACAAATTGTGCAACTATTCACAAATGAAATGGTCTGCAGTCATGTTATAGTCATAGGTTCATGGCACCGTTCATGCCTTAATCAAAGATATGAATATGACATTATCCTTCGCCCACTCCTTGCATTCCTTGAGCGACCCTTGACATGCGTCTGTCACTACTGATACTACCACAACTACTGAAAGACTTGCGTGAAATAATATAATCATCGAATTTAATACAAGTAACGATAGATACATACATACATACATACAAACATACATACATATATACAAACATAGACACATACACACACACACACATATATATACATATATATATATATATATATATATATATATATATATATATATATATATATATACATATATACATATATAGATGATGAGTGTTTGTGTGTGGGGATCTGTATGTTTCCCGAACGAGCGAAAAAATATTTAGAAATTTAGCATACTGAAGAACAAAAACCAAAGCTCTGCAAATACTGCACATCTCCCTCATCATCTTACGAAACCTCATCTCTGACAGTTGATAATATTCGCATGGAGGCATTTATAAATCAGTTTCCAAAGCCACACACGCGAAAGCTAACGCGGTTATGTAAAGATTATTAAAGCGAACATATTTCATAAGCTTTCTGCCGGAGACTATCTTGTGGAACGTGTGTTGACGTGGGCCATGATCCCAGTCAGTCACAAAGGAGCTAGGACATCGTGAGAAGAGAATTGATGCAAAATGGCGCAACACCAAAGAGAGTGAGGGCGCGAGGAATTTAAGTTGCAGTGAACAAGGAGGGCATAAAAAAGGAGACTGTGAAACTGCAATATGTAGGTGAGTCTGCAATATTTGCAATGGTACGGGCGGCTAGGTTGATCTGCGGCAAGATCTTAGCAAATAGTGAAGGATCAGAGTACCGCTGAATATATAGCGAGTTTGGTCTGGGTCAACGGGTCTCTCTGTAAGAAAACGGCGAATTTAAAGGGTGGACTAAGATACGCTTCATTTCTTTCGTACACAGAACATACATTCCTTTATAGACATACAATATCATTATTTACCCAAGAGCAACATTAAACATTTCTAATCTCCAAATAGTAAACAGCTGGAAGAACTTTTCCTTAGTATAAGCAGCATCTGGGATGAAGATTTAACTATGCTCTAACAACGCAAAGGTTAGCCAAATCGACGTCTGATCAGCTGATGGTCTCAAAAACAAAACAAAAAATACTCGAAGGAAAAAACTGAACACATGATAGAAAAGACTATACTAATGATTTACTCACATCAAACTGGTTTATGAAAAATATTAACAACATGGAAACAACGGACGAGAATAATAAAAAGTGAATATGCAAGATGATATATCTGTTCCCGATATTTTTTTGCTTTATATCCTTCCCGTAAGAGTGGGAAGAAATATGACTAAGTGTGAGGTGGGTTTTGATTGAATAAGTGACTGGGAAAACGGTTGGGAGACAGAAAAGAAGAGAAGGAAAGGGAGAGAGAGAGAGAGAGACAGACAGAGAGAGAGAATAACACGTTCACGATAACCCGTTACTGAAAAGTGTGAACCAGATCCAATCTGTTATAGACCTCGACACGAACACACGAGAACAGTCATGAGAACCGAGTACTTTCCTCTCTCAGCATTGTGAGCCATGCCTACGCGTGTGAAAGCTGTTTCATAGTTTCGACATTCACTGCATTTACTACCAGACCGATTCCAGGGAGTGAGAGAAGAGAGCGGGGTGGGTGGGATGGAAGGCAAGGAGAGAGGAGAGAGGAGAGAGGGAGAGGGAGGGGGGCACGACCAGAATCAGTTGGGTTGGTGCAAGGAGAGAGATTAATAAGCAATACTGCATGGCATTATGGACCTGCCTGACAATTTTTAGTGTCACCAAAGATTCCCAGATCATCGACCTTACCGTTACTCCTAACCTAACCGGCCTTTCTCTCTCTCTCTCTCTCTCTCTCTCTCATTCTCTGTCCTCTTCCCTCCTCTCTCTCTCTCTCTCTCATTCTCTGTCCTCTTCCCTCCTCTCTCTTTCTCACTCATGTTCTGCCCCACCCCCCTCTCTTTCTCTCCCTTTTTCTATCTCTCTTTTACCCGAATGCTCTTTGTTTCTTTCTTTCTCATCTCCTCGTTCTTTCCCTCATTTCCCCCCTCCCTTTCTCTCGAATACCTATAACATCTCCTTTTTAAGATATAACTTCATATCAAAACAACTTTGAACATGAAATTGACTGAAGTTCAAAATAAACACTTTAACTCAGTGAAGTGTTGAAGATTTTACCTACCATGAAGAACACCTAATAAGTTTACCTAATATCAATTCATTCTATAGAGAGACTATTCTTAGGCTACACATTACACTATTAATCTCCAAAGTCATATGTCTTAATGGTAATAATAATAGATCTTTGATATTTTCAGTCTCTATAAAAAAATAATCAGTAATTATCTTTTTCTGTGTCACTATCACCCAACCCGAAAACTTACCCTTGATAAATCTTAACGTAATCTGTCGTTCTAACTTGACACATTATCTGTCCCTTACATCACACAATGATAATGATTTCTTTAATTACGCAAGCTTCTTAATCTCTAGTTTATTTATGATGATTCTCATTAGTACCGAGAGCATCACTGCCCTTTGAGATATTATTAATATCTTCATTAAGAGACGTGTCAGATTATTGACACAATTTCATTATTTTCGTAAATCACCATGCAAAATCACCGCAGTTATCATACTTAGCTAATTACCATAATCATGAACGCGTATTTCGGACATGAAACATAAACAAAGTCTGTGATTGGTTAAGAACCATATATGCTCTGCAATGATTGGTTAATACGGGTTAATAACATGAATCTCAACATCCAGGTGGCTCTAGTGGCCAAGGTAAGAGGGTCTTAGCAGAGCTGTTTATCTTTTAATTAAATGATTCTTACTAAGCATTTAACATGTGTTTTTAGCTATTGTTATATTTAAACTAGTATAAGTAGTAGTAGGCTTAATAGATATTATTTTCATCATCAGTGTTCATATTATTATCAATATCATTATCATAACTATTATCATGATTATCATTACTATTATTCTTGTTATCATTATCATCATTATCATTACTGTTTTCATTATCCTTATTATAATTGCTATTACTGTTTTTACAACCATTATCATCATTATCGGTTTTTTTTACGATTATCATGACTTACACTATAACCAGTACACTTATTTCTCCCATTACTAATATCATCTTTATGATGATGAGCATTATTTTAACGATTATCAATAAAAATATTTTTCGTCTTTGTATTCCTATAAGCTCTGCCACCCTGATTGGTTGCATCCTATTCCTGGCGTCAAATTTGACAGACATAGCTTCGGATCTCTTTCGTTGTTGTTTAATTGCTAACACTGTCCTTATTATTCAGTTTCGTTATCGTCACTGGCATCGTCCTTATTAGTGTATTATTTTGTTATCCTTATTGGCGTAAGATCATTATCATTATTATTTTAATACCATTAGTAATATAATTATAGCTTTATTACGTCAGCTTTATTATTACTGTCATTAATACAGATGATAGATCGTAATTACTTGATTACTCTCCACTTTCACTCTTACATGAGCTACTGTATTATAGATTTACATTGTATTATACAGAGAATAAATTATACAAGGGACTCTTACC
>BOPN01003188.1:57500-62500 GCA_017312705.2 Penaeus japonicus | reverse complement strand
CTTGATACCCCAATTCTCGTCTACAATTTTGAATTTGTTGAACTGGCAGTCTAGCTGGGGGGTTAATTCTCTCTGTCTTAACTGCTCGCAGGAAGAGAATGTTATTATTTTGATCATCATCATTATTTTTATATTCACTACTATTATTATTGTCATAATCATTAATATAATTATTTTATTGTCGTTATTATTATCATTATCATCATAATTCTATCATGATTATATTTTTCATTTACATCATTATTATCATTGCTATTGTTTTAAAGGTCATGATGAGGATAATGATGATAATTATCATTATTGTTATCATTGCTGTTATTATGATTATCATATATTATTTATATTACAATCATCAGCATCAATATTGTTATTACTATATCATTACTATTTTGTATTATTATTATTGTTTTGCTAATGTTATTATCATTATTATTATTACTACAATCATTATCATCTTTATTACCACAAAATGCACTTTCAGTATTTCTGAGTCCAAGCATTTTCGAAGCGCTGAAGCACTTATTTCTAGGCTGCGGCCTTGAGTATTCTTGGCTCATTGTCACACTTTAACACTTAAGCCGTATTGTTAGGATTTTTTTTCTCTTTTTTTTTTCTTTCCTTTTTTCTACTATCTATAGAATATTCTCTTCACGTACTGTGTACTCCCAATAACATGAGCGCCCACGACCCAACCTGTATTTGTAAACAACAGGAATTCGAGTCAAGGCTGGATTCACGCCATTTTGTTTTTGTTTTTTTCTAGGAAAATAACTTCACAATATTATTAAGCAATGTAGAGGACCTAGGTTTTTAATGTCCGAGTAAGCATAAAAAAAAATACATATAGAATTAGCAAAAATTGCGATAATTCTTTTTTGGGCGGGAACCCAGGACGAACGAATGTAAACAAAACAAAACAAAGGAGAGTCAAGGTTATAATCCTTTGTTATAACCTTGGTAATGCTATGAAAGGGTCAGTATGCTGTTACGATTAGATATATATATATATATCAATAAAACAACGAAAACTTCTCTTCTCACGGACATTTTCGTGTATGTTAACCTAATGATAGTACATAATATTTATCATATCACTTTTAACTGGCACTCTAATAACACATTTTAACCACGCTTAATTCGAGATGATCGTAAAAAACACCGTTTGCCCTTTGTTTTATTCTTAATTAACTCCTCATGTCATGCGATATCATCTGTTAATTATAGTTCTTTGCATCCCAGAGTATAGTTTGAGGAAGTTCGTTAACACTCAGTCACGCAGGACAATAGTTATTCAACCTGCACCTTTCTGTTTCTGTTCTCGTAAGCTCATTGTTATTGTCAGCTGTTACTCATCATGTTCTTATCCCCCCCCCCTCCTTACCTCTCTCTTTCTCTCTCTCTCTCTCTCTCTCTCTCTCTATATATATATATATATATATATATATATATATATATATATATATTATATATTATATATATAAATATATATATGATATATTCATTTATCTATTTATTTATCTATCTATCTCGATCGATCCATCTGTAAAAATCGACGACTTGGTGTGAAATACCATGCCCGTGATTTAAGTAGTCTCTCACTACTTAAATTGTAGTAAGATCAAAGTCTACACTAAACAGAAAACGGAGTGATGCCGTATGTAAGCCCATGCTCCTTGTACCAGCATTGTAACATTACAGTTAAAGTACAGTACAACATCACATGTTTTATATCCTAACTGAAGTTTACTTTTGTGACTATTATCTTATAATCCATTATTTACCGCTCAATGAATGTACTATCCACATCCACAATGTTTACTCCAAATTCTACGCGGATTGAAGTAACTAAACTGTACACATTCCCGCTCACTCTCATTGCATTTGCCTTCCAGTTACCAGGAAAGCATAAGACCAAAGACACCGAAGCCTACAAGAAACCTATTCCAGACTGTCATGCTGTTTCTGCCCGTCTCCCACACCTACGGCCACGGAATGGTTACTGCGACACTTTTTAATGGCGGCACCGTTGTTGTTATGCTCCGATTCTCACCGAAGAGTTTTTTTGAAACCATTGAAAGGTTTAAGGTAATTTGTGGGTGGATATTTAGTGCTTTATATATTTTAACGAGACCTCGTGTGTTAGCATTTGCTTGATGTTTGGAATAATGTGTCGTTTTAAGGTATAATAAATTGTTATCGCTCGTTCAGCAGATATATTATTTTTCATTGATTTGTAGACTAAGTTTCATGAAATTTTGTTGATTAATGAATTTATCTTCTGTGAACTTTCAAAACCGATATACACGCGAAGGCCTTCTCATATAGCAAGTGATATTTCAACTAATAGTGTCATATAGTATTTACTAAAATTCCAGTTGACTTTCATTTCCAGGCGACATTGCTTAAAGTTGTCCAGCAACATAGTCCTGCAGTGCTTATTCCTTCGTACCCATTTCAATTTTTCGGGACTGACAATGTATACCCATGGTTTACTTTATTTCATCCAGTTTCTACAGCCAGGTTTATCATTTCAAAAAGCACCGCTCTCTATTTTGAGAAATGCCACGTACCAAAAGCCTCCCCCCCCCTCCTCTCCCTCCCCGCGCGTCGGTACCCATTCTATACCTTCGATCTAAATCCTCCTTTCAGGTGACGTGGGCGCCCATCGTGCCCTACATCGCAAACTTCCTCATAGACACGCCCCTCATGAAGAAGTTCGACATTTCGTCCCTCGTAGGCTTCACCACCGCCGCCGCCCCGATCTCAGCCGCTGCATCCAACACTCTCATGAAAAAGGTGAGTCTGCTGCTGTGAGATGGTGAATGTTTGACGACGACCTGCCTGCCATAGGCCTAGGTGGGCTGCATTCAGGGGAGGATATTTTTGTGGCCGGCCTTGTGCCAGGGACCTCCACCAACTATTTTGTGGTTGTATAGTCGTTATTATTATCAGTTTCTTTAATTCTGTTGTATGTGCTTCAACGGTTATGTGTGGTTTTGCGTTTTACTTCCTTTAGTTGTATATGGAAGTCATTTTAGTTACAGTATTTTTCTTGTCATCATTAACTCATATTATATTCTAGACCAGTGGTTCTCAACCTGAGGGCCACGTTAAGGATTTAGGAGTACCACAAAGGGCTGTAAAACGGAGCCACATATGTTATGTAATAACTCACGATATACATATTTGATCCAGAAAATCCTTCCTTTACGCAAAGTGCACAATTTCTCTCATTGCAGACTGGGCGAGTTATTGGATCAGCTTATGGGTTAACAGAAACGAACGGCGCCGTGTCTGCAAACAGCACACTCTTTGGCTTCAATCCGGAATCTGTCGGGCGCATTGTTCCTTACTGTGACGTAAAGGTTTGAATTATCTTTGAGTACAAGATCACGTGCTCTCTAATGAGTATCATTCTTCTCTCAGCAAAACGACAGATTTTTGTTTTTATTCTATTTTGTGTGTGTTTGCCGCTGTCTTGTATGTCGATGCTGAGACGCTATAGATAGGTCTGAATCCAGAGCACCTATTAGAATTTTCATTGCTTACGTGAGTTATATGTTTATTTCACTTGCGTGAGCATTATATCCCCGAGCTAACACATAGCATTCAACATAGAGAGAGAGAGAGAGGGAGAGAGAGAGAGAGAGAGAGAGAGAGAGAGAGAGAGAGAGAGAGAGAGAGAGAGAGAGAGAGAGAGAGAGAGAGAGAGAGAGAGAGAGAGAGAGAGAGAGAGAGAGAGAGAGAGAGAGAGAGAGAGAGAGAGAGAGAGAGAGAGAGAGAGAGAGAGAGAGAGAGAGAGAGAGAGAGAGAGAGAGAGAGAGAGAGAGAGAGAGCGAGCGAGAGAGAGAGAGAGAGAGAGAGAGAGAGAGAGAGAGAGAGAGAGAGAGAGAGAGAGAGAGAGAGAGAGAGAGAGAGAGAGAGAGAGAGAGAGAGAGAGAGAGAGAGAGAGAGAGAGAGAGAGAGAGAGAGAGAGAGAGAGCGAGAGAGAGAGCGAGAGAGAGAGAGAGAGAGAGAGAGAGAGAGAGAGAGAGAGAGAGAGAGAGAGAGAGAGAGAGAGAGAGAGAGAGAGAGAGAGAGAGAGAGAGAGAGCGAGAGAGAGAGAGAGAGAGAGATACAGAGAGATAGAGAGCGTGCGTGCGTGTGTAAATACGTGTGTGTGTGTTTTCGAAATACATATAGGCCTATGTAAGAAAGTAAGCCTGATATTACAGGTGGTGGACGTGGAGACCGGGCGAATGCTTGGCGAGCGGCAGGAGGGCGAGGTGTGTGCCAGAGGACCCAACATCATGCTGGGTTACATGAACAACCCAAAGGCTACAGCTTCAGCCCTCGACGCCGAAGGATGGCTGCACACGGGGGACATTGGATATTTTGACGAAGACAATTTCCTGTTTATCACAGACAGAATTAAAGATCTCATAAAAGTGAAGAGTCTCCAGGTAAGGAATAAACATCGGAGAATTTATAATCAACCCTTAACGTTCAACAAACTCGATTCTTTCAATATCCGAGAAATATGAACGGACTTTGATGTACTAGTCGCCAGTCGACATCAACGACACTTTCAATTATCTACAACAATGCCTATGTAAATCACAAGTTCACCTCAGGCATACGATAAGATAACAAAGCTCACTACAAGAACAGGCAATCATTCTAACTCGAAGTGAATCCCTTTAGGTATCCCCCACTGAACTCGAGGCACTGTTGCTGAGTCACCCTGCCGTAGAAGATGCCGCAGTAGTTGGTGTTCCACATGCGAAGTTAGGAGAGGCACCGCGGGCTTATGTTGTGCTCAGGTCTGGGGCAATTTTGCGCCCACACGAAATTGAAGATTTTGTTTCAGGTTAGTCTTTCTGTCTGTCTTGCAATATTCTATATATTGATTTATCTGACGCAAACATTGCTGAAATAATAATTACACAATGCAATGCCATACTAAGGTGATTTTGTCACAATTTATCATCTAGAATTGTACTACAGTGTACTGATTTTCT
>BOPN01003188.1:42500-52500 GCA_017312705.2 Penaeus japonicus | reverse complement strand
TAGTAAAAATCACAATAAGAAAGGACTTTATGCATTGTAGAGGGGAGGCTGTAAACAAACTATCATCAATATATAAATCTCACTCGGACCACAATATCACTGAAATTGCGTTAAATAAGTTAAAAATACATAAAAGATGGTGAAAAAAAAGCAACTAAAGCTGAAAAAAATAATTTTTTAAACTTCAGTCAAAACCAAACTGACTTGAGAATAATAGATATATTACTAGAAGTACTGGAAGATATGTCAGAAAAAGAAAGGATCAAACCCAACATAAATTAATTGGAAAACAGATTAAAAAAGTCTATAAGTAACAAAACAAAAAAACATTGCAGAAAAAAGGGCAGTCGAAGCTGTGAAAAATAATGCAAAAAAGCTATTTTCTTATGTAAACACCAAATTAAATAATAGAGTGGATGGTGGGCCCCTTGTGAATAATGGTGCTTTGCTGACCAATTCAAGAAAAGGGCTGAAAACTATGCACTATGCACTAAGTCTTTAGTATCCCTAAAATAAGAGAAATTAATGTCAGATCCTCAACACTTCAGAATTATTAAAAATGAAACAGAATGTCTTACAGATATAAATTTCAGTGAAAGGGATATCCTTGAATCAATAAAGTTATTGCAACAAGCTTAGCAGCTTGACCAGATAAAAGTCCAGCATTTTTTTAATACTGAAAAAAGATAGCATCATATAGCACAGCCAAATATATTTTTCTCAAATGGACCAAATGTTCAAAGTAGAGTGCCATACCAATTCATTCTTGGGCCTCTGTTGTTCCTAATTATAATGCATGACATTGACAAAAAGTAACATCTTTAGCAGATGATACAATGGTCAATAAAATTGTTAGATATGGATGACAAAACAAATAAGGATCTTCATATCATTTGTAATTGAGCAAATGAAAACAAAATGAAATCAATGCACTGTTCAATAGTGTGCCATAGGATATTAGAAACTTAGGCCAGTCTTAAAGAAAATTAGATGATTGGATAAATTCATAACTAGACAAACCACCAATGAGTGGTTTTGAAATAATGAGGAATGAATGAAATCTATCACTCAAGTCGTTTTTGAAAACTGACAAATGGCAGGCATTCCACTAGGATGGCCCCAGCATGAGCCATTAGTGGTTCTCAAGCTAGAACTCATACCATATAACCAAGTAAGTAGTGTGTGTATTATATATATATAATGTACGTGCATGTGCAAGTGTATAGTAATGTAATGTAGTAAATAATCTATGGTAACTTCTTTTGTTTATGCATTTTTATATGAAAGTTTATTCATATTCTATTCCAGATAATGAAAGAACCTAGTTTCTCCAATATACAAAATATATTTTCATCACCTAAAATGGTTTAAAAATCACCAACTTTCCTTGGTCATGTGATGTATATTAGGTTTATTACATTTAGATATAATGTTAATAGTAGGATATTCAAATAGTAATAATATAATATGTTTATTGACCATAACACAAGTCAACATTTCCACAAATTTACAACAGTTTTACACCAGATACATTATTTACTACTAGGTCTGCACTGCATTTCACATATACACAAGACCAAAAATAAGGCAGTAAATATAAATCATAACATTTGTATTGTATGTGAGCAGTTATTGCAAGTCCCTGGAATGTACAGAAAATCTCAATTATGGTTCTATATGCCAACAAAATGTCTCTATTTAACTCTCATTTGGGTCACAATGTAACTGCCTGACAATACCTATATACAACTGCACCATCATTCGAGTTGTGCTAAAGGGGAAAGTACTTGATTAACCTTACAACCTGCATAAATAACACACAATATGAAGAATCATTCCTACATTTTTCATGCTAGTAACTGAGAAATTCATATTCATAAATATCAATCATGGACTCAACTCTTCCATATACTAACAAAACTTCAAAAACAATAATGATAAACCTTAATCCCAAAATTAGTTGAGTATCATCTCAGCTGCTACCTTAGATTAGTTTGGGTGTTATCTTGGGAAATTATTTCGCTTTGCTTTCTAGATTCTCGTCAATAACTGCAGATTAAAAAACTCTGTTCCAGTTTTCAGTTTAAAAATAGCCTAATACTGTATCAATCCTTAATATCTTTCAATATGTAACCCTTAGCACAACACTTCCAGACTGATTATGCTTAAGTACCCTTTTAGATACAGAAATAAAATAAGACATTCTACATGTGTCATGTTTACACATATGTTTATCTCAAGCCTGATGACAATTATACAACCAGTGAATGATAACAGTATATGAGCCACAACTTAACAATGACTGACACTGTCAGCCAGACTTTTACTGAGGACGATCACGAGGATAAAACTCAGCAAGGGTGGAGGCTGGGATACGTTTAAGCATCTCCTTGGGGAAAATACGAAGCAACTGCCAACCAATATCCAGAGACTCGAAAATTGTGCGTTTCATGTATGGTCCCTGAGAAATGAAAGTCTTCTCAAACTTGGCCAGGAACTCCAAGTACAGAAGATCATCCGAGGTCAAAGCCTCTTCTCCCACGACAGCTTTCATGGCCTGTAAATCTTTGCCAATGGCATAACAGGCATACAACTGATTGGACACATCTGAATGATCCTTCCTAGTCATGCCATCACCAATGGCAGACTTCATGAGTCGGGAGAGTGAAGGAAGCACATTAATAGGTGGGTATATCTGACGATTGTGCAACTGACGATCTACGTAGATCTGACCTTCTGTGATGTATCCCGTCAGATCAGGGATAGGATGTGTAATATCTGCAAGACAAATTAATGGTGTCAACCATGATCTGGCAATGCCATAAAACTAATTATGAGAAAATATAAGTTCTATATACAGCAGTCTGATAATTTCATAAATACAACAATAAACCATGTCAGTATTAAACCATCATCATAATATTTCAGAAACATTACTTACCATCATTAGGCATAGTAAGGATGGGAATTTGAGTGATTGACCCCTGACGCCCTTCCACTCGACCAGCTCGTTCATAGATGGTGGCTAAATCGGTGTACATGTAACCTGGGAAACCTCTTCGGCCTGGCACCTCTTCTCTGGCTGCTGATACCTATCATTGAAATACAAGAAATTATTAACATCTTCAACAATATGAGTTTTGAATCTGCAATACCCATCAACTTCAATTGGAAATGTGGATAAAACTGTTGATTTATCATTTTGGTTATATTACATATATATATATATATATATATATATATATATATATATATATATATATATATATATATATATATATATATATATATATATATATATATATATAATATATATAATATATATATATATATATATATATATATATATATATATATATATATATATATATATATATATATATATATATATATATATATATATATATATATATAATATATATATATATATATATATATATTATATACGTAAAATGTATACTTGGTGATATATATGCATACACAACTGTATTCAGTATGAGAAATACAAATATAAATCGTAAATAAATATGAGAATTCATGGATAAATAAATACAATCAGTTTTAAAGGGAAGAAGATCTATATATATATATAAGGATAAAAAAAACAACTTTGAATATGAAACTAATTATAGTAGTTGAAAAAAAAAAAAAAAATCTGTAAACAACACAATCATAAACAACACTAACAAAATAAGAACAACAAAGATTTTCCAAGGTAGAAATCAAGACCGTCCAACTGTCCTTACCTCACGCAAAGCCTCGGCATAAGAAGACATGTCAGTGAGAATAATGAGCACGTGCTTCTCACACTGATAGGCCAAATACTCGGCAGTGGTCAGAGCCAGACGTGGGGTGATGATACGTTCAATGGTTGGATCGTTGGCAAGGTTCAAGAACAAGCACACATTCTCCATGGAGCCATTCTCTTCAAAGTCCTGAAAAATGGTTTAAAATGTTTCATCCGGAGAGAAAAAGACAATATCAATTACATTAGACCTATTAGTGCCAATGATAGCCTTGCTAGTAACCTCCATCTTCTATATCTAACAATAGGTTAATGCTACTTCATGATATAAATAGACATACACGTGGTCACTGTCCGTCCATCAATCCCTCCCACCATTACTAACTCCCTCCTTCACTTTCACTCACTCAACCACCCACTCACTCAAACACCCACCTACTCACTCAAACACCCACCAACTCACTCATTATGTAGCTCAATAACAGTTATATCCATAAAATCAAAATAATATATGAATGTAGTTAAATGACTCAAGAGTCAAGAGATAGAGACCTGTTTGAAGAAGCGGGCAGTTTCCATGTTGACACCCATAGCAGCAAAGACAATGGCAAAGTTATCCTTGTGGTCATCCAGCACACCTTTGGAGGGCAGGTTGACCAGACCGGCCTGACGACAAATCTGAGCTGCAATTTCGTTGTGAGGCAGACCAGCAGCCGAGAAAATGGGAATCTTCTGACCTCTGTGAATTCATGTCAATTCAAGTTAGTAAACCATCTTGGTGCTGATGGTGATGTATCAAAGTAAGAAATAAATATGTCACAATAAAGCACTCTCGAAGTTGATACTTGGCTACAGGATGTCAAACAACCTACCGAGCGATTGAGTTCATGACGTCAATGGATGAAATACCGGTCTGAATCATTTCCTCTGGATATGTTCGAGACCAGGGGTTGATGGGCTGACCTAAGATGTAGGAGGAATATTTTTAGTCCAGATATGTTCAGCTTTCACAACAGCTCATATTACGCAATGAAGACTGTTTGAAAATCAGAAAATAGCAATAAAATATAAACCAACACTGCCAAGTTATTTACCTTGAATGTCCAAGAAATCCTCAGCCAGCACAGTTGGTCCCTGGTCAATAGGCTTACCGGAACCATTGAAAACACGACCCAACATGTCTTCCGACACAGGTGTACGGAGAATGTCTCCTGTGAACTCGCATACTGTATGCTTGGCATCTACACCTGAGGTTCCTTCAAATACCTGTTTAGAGAAAACAAATGTTTACTAATCACTTTACTGTAACATACTAGATACACACAAAAAAATATTTATATCTAAAATCACATATCTATACATCTTAGTTTCATAAGTCTAGAAAATTCTTCATATTTACCTGCACCACAGCCTTGGAACCACTAACTTCCAACACCTGTCCCTTTCGCTCCGTACCATCAGCCAAATGCAAATTTACGATTTCAGCAAATTTGGGAAATTTGACATCATCGAGAATGACAAGTGGTCCATTAACACCAGTGACAGTCTTGTAGCATAAGCGTGGCTGGGCAATGTAATCCCGCTGCACTGCAGCCACTTGTTGCAAGTGACCAAGACTTGTCATTTCTGTAAAGGATGAAGGAGGGATTAAATTCTGATCTCAGTCAAACAGTCAATGAGCTGATTTGTTTAATGTTATCTGAAATTATTTGAACATAATGCAGTGAGTCATGATACTTTCATACATCACTTAAGAATTATCAGACATGGATAAATTTTCTACAATATGCATGTAATTGTCATTATGCAGTGTGGCCTTCCTTATCAAGCGAGACTGCACTATCATTTACATAAGAAAGTTGCTCAGTCCACTGCTTTTTCCTTAATTTTCCCTTCCACTCGCAATTAAGAAAAGAATCGATTGATATAAAAAAAATATCTGCTTTGTCAGCTACCTAGCCAGCTATCAGGACAGGACATTTCTGATGCCCCAAGCACCTTCCAAAGCTAGAGGGTTGGGGAAAATGTATTCTCCATGCTCTCAGCCGCAGAGATTTGCCCACCAAGCACTTTCCCTTAATGCCATCCTAAAACCAAAGTCTTGGCTGACCTTGAATAGCTGTTGGTGTGAGACTTGCAGAAATGAGCCATCTTTTGGAAAACGTTTGTGCATTCAGTTAATACATAGACTATAACCAATAAAAAGTACCCAATAGTCAATTGGCTAATTATAAGTAAAGATGCCTATAAATGCTTATTGTTCTGGGCTTTGCAAAGCTCAAATCTTTATGGCAGGATCGGACTGTCATACTAAAACACGTGTTTCTATATTTTTTTCCTTGACAGGATAAACATTGACAATGTAAACTATACATTGATGAGGCACGAAAGAGGTCTATCGTCAAATGAGGAACAATTCCAAGCTATATCCAGATGGATACATGTGTGGATGATGATATTTTACTTATTCGACATAATGCTAGTAGGTAACCACAATCCATGAACATTCAGTTTGCATGTAGGTGAATATTGTAGCTAGTGTCTCCAGCAATAATTTGAGTAAATTTTCCGAACAGTGCCACGTTCCCAAATACCATGACATTTGAATCAATAGATTGCTCTCACCCTTTGCTACTCTTATAAAGTGAATATTACCTGCGACTCCACTCCTATACTCCAGAATCTGGGACCCAAAGATAGAGGAGGGCAGGCAGTAGATTGGATTCTTTGATCTTCCTTTTGCTCTGGTTTACCTGTGTATGTGCACTTTGGAAAAGAACCTTGAATCCGCGGGCTCAACTTTTCAAGCCTGTTGTTGTATCGTAAAGACATGCAAATGTTTGCGGCATAGGTTCTGGTACAGAACACTCATAGACAACATATTCAAAAGGTGTATTACTAAGTAAGAAACAAGTACAAGCTCTGTGCATTTAAACTGAAATGAAAAATCTAGGTAAGTAGCAGGAATGGCGGGTCCAGGGGAAGGGGGAGTCATCGCCCCCTTTGGCTTGGGCTGAACTCAAAGCTAGGTAAGGTTCGGATTAGAATTTTATAGACAAAAAATTCCCGGTACACTATGTGGGTGAGTAAAATGTAAAGAAACCAAATCTTATACATTCATATTATACATTTGACAGATATATAATAGAAATAAGATATATTAAGTATATATCAATGCAATTTATTCATGCATAACCTCCCAATTCTCCTAATCTACGTCATACCCTCCCATCTTACCTAGCCCAGATTGTGGGGTATAGATGATCACCTTACACAAGTAGTAGAGGGCGAGGGAAATCCGTCAGTGCAACTTTCGAGGAATCGAGTAATGCTGCACTAATCATAAAATTTACCATCCCTTGATACCATAATCATTAGTAAGGCGGAAAAAAACACCTTTCATTGAGAATTATCTCTCATACTTCCTTTGCAGATTCTCCCATACCCAAATGCCTTCTAGGGTTCAAGGGGATGCCTTAGGAGACATTGACTATAGAAGTGTTTCTTACAACTATCTATCAAACCTAATGATTTTGACAACTCGCATATAAATCACAACCCCTACGAGGCTCTTGATCGAAATAATAATCCACTGGCAAGAGTATATAATCCGTGAAACTGTCAACTTTAACTTGTAAACATCGTATATGAAAACTCCGACCGGGCCTCAGCAACGCTAATCAACAAAAATATCTTCATAACAACGGAGAAACACATAATAACTTACTATATTGTATGCTCAGTTACTTCAACTACCAAGGGAAATCGGTGGTGAGAGTCTCAATGGGAGAACTTACTTGTGACAGCTCGAGAGAATGGTTGAATACAAGCAGCGTCTGCGCCTCTGTCATATGATGTCAGCTGATCAATGGTCACGGGTTCTGTGCTGGGATCGAAGCTCTCTCCGCTCGATCCAATGCCTTCGATCCCACCATGGCACTCTCTATCTCGCGAGATTCGTATAGCATCTTCACATATACCAAAAAAATGTACATTTGTAAAATAAAATAACTTGGAGTTTGATGTGTTACCACCTTAGTTTATAAGTAACTAATATTTTAGCTGAATTAAACCAAAAGCATCACGTGACTCCATTTTCATTGGGACTAAAAGGTCACTGACATTTCGGGCATACATCGTCATTTATGTGTATATATATATATATATATATATATATATATATATATATATATATATATATATATATATATATATATATATGAGAGAGAGAGAGAGAGAGAGGGTGTGTGAGAGAGGAAGAGAGAGAGAGAGAGAGAGAGAGAGAGAGAGAGAGAGAGAGAGAGAGAGAGAGAGAGAGAGAGAGAGAGAGAGAGAGAGAGAATGAGAGAGAGAGAATGAGAGAGAGAGAATGAGAGAGAGAGAATGAGACAGAGGGAGAATGAGAGAGAGGGAGAATGAGAGAGGGAGAATGAGAGAGAGAAAGAATGAGAGAGAGAAGGAATGAGAGAGAGAGAAAATGTGTGGAAGAGAGAGAGAGAGAGAGAGAGAGAGAGAGAGAGAGAGAGAGAGAGAGAGAGAGAGAGAGAGAGAGAGAGAGAGAGAGAGAGAGAGAGAGAGAGAGAGAGAGAGAGAGAGAATGAGAGAGAGAAAGAATGAGAGAGAGAAGGAATGAGAGAGAGAGAAAATGTGTGTGTGAGAGAGAGAGAGAGAGAGAGAGAGAGAGAGAGAGAGAGAGAGAGAGAGAGAGAGAGAGAGAGAGAGAGAGAGAGAGAGAGAGAGAGAGAGAGAGAGAGAGAATGAGAGAGAGGGAGAATGAGAGAGAGAGAGAATGAGAGAGAGGGAGAATGAGAGAGAGGGAGAATGAGAGAGAGAAAGAATGAGAGAGAAAGAGAGAGAGAGATTGAGAGAGTAAAAGCGTGTGTGTGTGTGTGTGTGTGTGTGTGCATATACACACTGCGTGTTTATTTATATATGTATATCTATCAATTTATTTATCTATCAATATATATCTATCTATCTATCTTTCTATCTATCTATCTATCTATCTATCTATCTATCTATCTATCTATCTATCTATCTATCTATCTATCTATCTATCTATCTATCTATCTATCTATTTATCTATATATATATATATATATATATATATATATATATATATATATATATATATCTATAAATTTAAATCTCTCTCTCTCTCTCTCTCTCTCTCTATATATATATATATATATATATATATATATATATATATATATATATATATATATATATATATATATATATGCATATATATATATATATATATATATATGGCGGGGAAATATTGAGAGAAATGTATGTGTGGATATGCATATGTATATATATATATATAAATATATATGTATATGTGTGTGTGTGTGTGTGTGTGTGTGTGTGTGTGTGTGTGTGTGTGTGTGTTTGTGTGTGTGTGTTTTCAACCACCAGTACAACACGAATCGTCAGACGCGTATCATTTTCTTACATCCTGTAGCTTTTTCCGCATGAAAGCCAGCATCCTCGCATTCTGCCGATTCATTTGCTTGTGCTTTCTTGCGCCATTGCACAAATGTCCAGTCCATCCGCCGGCCTGCCTCCTCTTCCTCTCCTTAAATGCTTCTCTCTTTTCTGTATCATTTGTTGTAGTCTTGGGAATTCTACTAAACTTGTTTGGTTCATTGCAGGAATATCTACACGTTAATCCAAAAGAGCATGATATGTAGTGAGATTGCTAGACTCAAATGTCTTAGACAATAACAATGCCCTTTCTTTATCTCAACTCCGGAAGGGAAACTTTTAGATAAGATACACTGGCTAGTCTGGCTAGTGCATCTTCTATCTATAAGACTGGGTCTTAATTTGTTACGTCCATCCTTTGTTACACATCAAAGTTGCTGTTGCATATAGCCACGCTGTTTAAAATTCAATATTAATATTAAGCCGTTAATCTTATCATCACTAGTGTGTCAATAGATTTTCTACAGATATATTTGCGATTTGCCTCTGGAATGTGAAGCGTTTCCTACTATCCTGTATGCTACCAGACGCCAAAGAAGTAGAGGGATAGAGGGTTCAGCTCCTCAGACTGCCCTGGGACAAGGTACCGTCTGAGCCTATAGGGTAGAGCCGCGAAGGGAAGGACTCTACCGCTAACCGCACTCTTTTTACCTCAGAGCTCCACTGAATCTCTTAGGCTTGACTGCCTCTTGGAACGGCAAGAGGCGCGGCTGCACGGCTGTACACAAGAGATGATAACGTCAGATCTCCAATGATCGTGGT
>BOPN01003188.1:15000-30000 GCA_017312705.2 Penaeus japonicus | reverse complement strand
ATATAAGTTATTTTGAAAATCTAGTGTTTTCTGTAGTTGGTCAGTTCCTTGTTAGTTTCATATCTGTTGAGGTAATGCATCCCTATAACCAGCTTATTAACCCAATGACGACGGTTTGTCACACCCGTATGACACGGCAAAAAGTGCCTGATGACAGGGCGACACACCAGTGTGACGTCTCCTAGGCGATATTACTTAGGCCCGGTGTAGGGGGTTGCCAGTTCTCGTAGGGCCCATCGGGATTGGGTTAAGGGAGAAAATAAAGGTTGAAGATGTAGTGGGAGCATTTTAGCACAATCATTTTCTGTACATGAGCTAATGGAGTTGAAGTAAGTGGTGATTATATGAATAATTATATTCTTATTTTATTAACAATTGAAATTATTAGTAAAAGATTAAGCCAATCAAATTGATTATTTTGAAAATCTGGTATATATTGTGGATGGTCAGTACCTTGATAGTCTGGTATCTATGCATTCCCTTGTCCAGCTTATCTATGGGGAAAATAAAGCTTCAAATTGTAATAGTAGGATAAAAATTCAAGGAACAGTGTAAAAAAGTGAGGTCAGGTAGGCCTGCTAATTGACTCCTTGGTGACGAAGCCCTTATTTAAGCTTATCGCTGTCTCTCTCTCTCTCTCTACTCTCTCATTCAATCAGCTGGCTCAACGGACTTTCAACCCATTGTGGATAGGGTGCCTAACGACCTAACTGGTCATCAGGACGGGCGGTCTGTGTCACTAATGACACCGGCTAAAAATTAGATGGACAGGGAAAGTGTCTCCTCCACTCTCTGGGTAGCGCAGACTAGCCCAAACAATATTTCAATAAATCCATAATAAAATGAAAGGGGTGGGGAGGGGGGATTTGTTATCTGCAGTCACCTGTACAAGAACTGATTACACCTTCACTTATGTTTCAGTAGTATCAAACTTAACCCAATTTTTCCTCTAGTTAAGAAATGAGGAGGATTATCAGACTTTCCATTCTTGTCTTAAGAAAATGTCCGCCATTGTGTTAAAATATGGAGGTGATTGATAGATACACTTTGAGAGCATGCATCTCATTGTCTGGTTAGGGTACTGATGTTTCTTCGAAATTACAATGAAAACTACTGCAATGGTCACATTTCGTGAGGGCAGATTTGCAACTGTCTTTCTTTGTTCCCGCTTCAGACCTTATAAACGGAAGAATAACATCTTCACTTCTCTAAATTAGGATGAACGATGTATGTTGTTCCTCACATCAGTTTTGCAGAATTGATTTCTTTTTTTTCAATTTTTCATCTCTTCTTTTTTCTAATCCCTTGCAGATGTTATTGGTTTATTGTTGCTCTAGTTAATCCTCTATTACCAGAAATATTGCAGGGCATTTGAATCCTTGATTATTCCCTAGAATGGTGGATTTTGCATAAAAAGAAGACAAGATCTGATCTTTTTTATTGTAATTAATTGCATTGTCATTTTGAGGCTGCAAATGGCCTCATTCATGTGATAAGTACTAACACTTTCTTGGTGAATAGTATTTTGTAATTAGTTTTGGCAACTTGGATGGGAAATTGAGCTTACCCTGTTAGAATACATGTCCTGACAGTCATTTTTTCTTTATCATTCCTGATATCACCTACACATTAACCCATTCGCGCCAGATGACATGCTGACACGTTTCGTGGTTTTTGCATCAGGTGCCAGCGACGAGATATTTGGTCAAGGCCGGCGCTCGGGGTGAGCGAGCAGACAGCCCAGGCTCGTGGCTAGTGTGCCCGAGAATCCCGTGGTGTTAGGCTTATTCGTTCGAAAACACCCTGGCATTCTGACCATTCAGAGCCGGAATCGCCCCGGCGTGAATGGGTTAAAAAAACTGTGGTCTAAATTGCCTTCACCTGCTTATACACAGCATGCATTAGATGTATGTTGCACTCACAACATTTACTGTACATGTAGTTCATACTGCGAAAGAATAGATGATAGTGAACAGTTTTCATCTGAATATATCAATTATTTCTTCTTTGAAATTCCTCTCACCCATTTCCGTGAAGAAGAGCCATATTACACATCATCACATATATATTAGCATTTAGTACATACTGTTAGAAGCAAAGCTTTTGGATTATCAACACGAGCATTGCCACCACTGTCTCCCCTTGCCAAATTATTTGGTGATTATTTGAATAATATAGATGATACATTATTTGAGCATAAAAACTATATATATATATATTTATATATATATATATAAATATATCTATATATATATATATATATATATATATATATATATATATATATATATATATATATATATATTTATATATATATATATATATATATATATATATATATATATATATATATATATATATATATATATATATATATATATATATATATATATTTATATATATATATATTTATATATATATATAACCCAATTGCATTAGAATGGTAATGATTTATTTAGAAGGTATATATTTTTCAAATCTGCAGAATAGTTTTAGGTGATAAGGAATGAGTGGAGTTTGTGCTAACAACATGAATTTTTTTGATAACCACATTGGTCTGTAATACATTGTAGTGGCAATTAGATTCTCAACAAGAGGGAAGACTTGTAAGGAATCTTTTACAGTTAACACGCAATCATTTCTTCTTTGTAGTCTCTTACAGAAATTTAAGACTGTAATTACTTTGATAATAGTGTTATGTATATATATATATATATACATATATATATATATATATATATATATATATATATATATATATATATATATGTATATGTACACACACACACACATATATATATATATATATATATGTATTTAACCCATTAGTCTGGCCTTTGGATGGTCATTATTGGATTTTATTTCAGAGTAAGGAAGGGGCATGCAGCATATGTTTTTTTCTTGCTTTCTTCCATTCACTTGTTGTCATACTAGAATGATTTTTGTGATAGTCATTTTTATGTGCTTTACTATATTGTGAGGCTTATATACATGCCATCTAACAGGCTTTATCAGTGTTGTGATAGACTGAAATTGTAGTATAGAATCCATATCCATATCAGCTTCTTATCTTATTTACACTAAATGTGACAGAATTATTACAGATTTATGGGAGGACATACACCAATTATATATTTTTGGTATTTATTTATTTTGTAAACAATATTGAAAAAATACCCATCTTTAACACAAAAAACATCAAGATATTGGAAAGATTAAAGTTGCTGTGCCTACGACTGTGAATGCCACAGCACGAAGCAGCCATACTGGTACAAGGGCATATTACAGCCACTGTATGTGGTCTGTGTCACCTTTTCCTTTTCCATTGGGTTGGTACTTGGTTGTGTGTAGTTGCTACCCGAAGCTGGTGCTCGGTCAAAGGCATGGGTAGGTGCCTTTGGAGGCTTTCTTACCCGCTAGTGCCGGGGGAGTATGCCTGGATGCCTATCTGTAATGGGTTAATGATACAGTCAATAAGAATATTAAACTATGGAGTGTGAACCAAGCTCAGACTGTGCAAGAGTCAAAACTAAATATGTTTGACCAGAAGATACCTTGAATGCATATCTTCAAACTTGTGTCTAAAGAATAACACATTAAAGGAAAGATAATATGTAATGGTAAATGCACACCATGGGATGGGATCAAAAAGAGTAATTACTTAATCTGGGTGTTAAATGAGGACAGGTATTTGTGTGCACATACAGATCAAGCTTTTTTTAATGTGAAAGGAAATTAGGTAACAGTAGTTTTAATACTTTGGATATGGTAATTAGAATGTAAAGGGGAGACACTTCTTATCTAGAACATTGTATGATATATTTGCTTTGTATTTTGGTTCTAGATGTACATGCAGACTTTTGTAAACGGTGAACACTCAGATCGGAAAAAACTCTCTCTTGGAACGCCAGGAAGCATCATATTTAATCCTGATCACCTGTATGGTTCTCTTTGCCAGAAAAATAAAAATGAGCATGTAACAATATGATCTTGACATTGGTACTAACAGTGTCGCCTGATTTTCTGCAGAAGAGTGACATTTCTCAAAGTGCATTTGTTTGTATTTGCATGAGTCAATGGAAATTGAAAAATTTCCCGTATGGCAGCATGTCATATGAGTGGTTTTATAATATTTTCAGATTAATATGTTTGCATTAAAACCTACTAAATGGTGTTATACCGAATGGTTAGGGTATATTTGAATGGTTTATCTGCTATCCCATTATTGCTGAGTATTTTAAAAAGCTCTCAGATCTCAACACAAAAAAGGGCTCATCTGGCATTCATCATTTTTAAAAGAATCAAATAATTCATATTTCCAATAAAAAGGTGCAAAAACTTTTTTTTAATTGCCCTATTTGCAATTGATACTAGTCAATGACCCATGATGAGATAAATTTTGACAAACAGCTAGTGCCACCCAGCATTTGCAACTTTGCTGTATACATGGCCATGGAATCAAACTCAACACAAATACATTTTCTATCAGGATTGTATGGTTTCAGGGCCCCTCCCAATAGCAGGCATCATACACTTCTGTATCTCAAACATATAATGATCTTTTCTTTGCTTAACCCTCTCTGGACGGGTGGTACACTACAGTACCGCGCGTTCGCTGGGTGAAGTCATACGGCGTCGTTTATTTAACTGATTTAGGCCTATGCATTCGAGAGCCCCGGCATTGTGACATGCAAGGCTGGAATGCCCCCGTTGTGAATGGGTTAACTTCTTTTTCTAAAAATTTGTAAACTGCCCAAGGTGTTCAGATGATATGCAGCCTATGTTCGATATTGCTGATGAGATTCACCTTCTTGGCAATTACTAAAGATTTCGTAAGCAGTAGACTAGCATGCCTAGTTAACCATAGGCCTTCATCCGGTACCTTTGGGTACCTTATGACAAGTGTTGAGTTTCAATGATGTAATGAAGGCCATCACATGATGCCATCAGCTTAAAATGCAGTCATGCTATTGATAAGGAGCATTTTTTGCAGTCTTGTTATTGCTGAAGAAAATGTCTTAGCATTAAGTTAATCTCCTGTAAAGGGGCAGTGAGCCACTTCTTTAGCCAGGAGCCATCTGGCTGGTACAATGGAAGCGTGCTGTCACATAGTAGTTACTGCTGTGGCTGAGCACCACAGTGAATAAGGACCAAGCGCAGGTCTAGTCAACACTTGTTGGCACACTCTCACGAGTCAGCTCTTGCTGACACAGGCGGGCTCAGCATAGTGCATATAAGCCGAGTGAAGCATCTGCTCTGCAAATTTGGCTTATTCTTATCCTTAAGCTAGGGTTCTCAATGAGTTCTAGAAAGGTTTGCAAACACACCTTGTAAGACAGGGACCACTGACCACCACCATTGGTCTGGTGAGGAGTTACACATATTATTTAATTGAATTTGTTACATGCAATCCAGCGTCTACAGTAAAGCTTAGTAAGAAGGATCAGATGATTTGGTCCTGAATAGCTGGAATTGCTGTGTCCTTTAAAGAGCTAAGAGAGTGTAGGCCATAAATATGGCCAGTCAAAGCTTACCTTTATTGATATCATTGAACTGAACAGCCTGTTGCATAAATCTCTCACTTATGTCTGAGGACATTTCTACTCACCTAAAAGATTCCCCCTCAGATGAGGGTTCCATACCTTAATATAAGTCTCATGGAGAGAGGAAGAGTGGGAGAAGAAAAGAGGCAATGAGGGGGAGGAAGAGGGAGAGAGGAGGAGAAAGAGAAGAGGAAGAGAAGCAGAGGAGAGGGTGAGGAAGATAAAGAGATGGTGAGAGGAAGAGAAAGAGAGGGTGAGTGGGTGAGAGGAGAAGGGAGAGATAGAAGGAGATTGGGTGAGAGGGGAAGGGAGTGGGAAAGGAAGAGGGGGTGAGAGGCAGAGGAAGAGAGAGAGAAAGAGAGGTTGAGAGGGAAAAGAAGTGAGGGTAATAGGAAGAAAAAGAGAGGGAGAGGAAAATGAAGATGAAGAGTGGGTGAGAGGAAGAGAACAGGAGAAAGAAGAAGAGGTAGATAAGGTCAGAGAGGGAAGATGAAAAAGAGGAAGAGAGGAAGTGGGAGAAAGAAAAAGAGAGAAAAAAAAGAGAAAAAGAGGAAGATAGAGAGAATGGAAAAGGGGAGGGAGGAAGACAACGGAGTCATTCCATATATTGCCTTGATGGTTTTACCTAGGATTTATGTTTTCAATTATATTGCTAACATTTTTTTCTTTGAAATTTATTGTATATCTTGTTTTTGTTCTAAGAAAATATAGTCTGTCAAGTCTTTATTAATTATGGATGAAATGATTTTGATTACTGATTTCAAAAAAATTATGGAAAAACAACTTTAGGCAATAATAGAGGCCACTTCTATATACAATCAATAAGGTACGAAATTAAGTAATAATGCTGATTGTGCGTATATTTCTCTATGTATGTGTTTTCTCTTTTTTTCAGCATGATAATGAAAAGAGTCCAGACTTGGGTGTCAACCGGCACAGCATTGCAACTGGGCTGTCTCCGACGCCCATTGCTGCCAGGGAGAGCCACATCAGACACCAGATGACGTTGAGGGAAGACTCATACACCGACATTCATAATTTTACGTATGTGATTTTTTAGATTTCATTATGGTTTAACGTGTTGGGATGTAGTACCTTTTGGGAAATGTTGTATTATAGATAGTGCATAATAATGGACTTGGATAGTCCAGGTCTTAACAACAACTTTTGATTGCCTAGCTCAGATATATCTATGCTCTTCCCCTTTACACAGTATACCGTAATATACCAGGATATTAACTATTTGGGACATATGTGTATTGTATACATATACATTACATTGTCCCATATGATATGTATAATTGTATATTATGAATGTAAAGTTTGCAATATTCATTATGTATGTAAACATATTTCCTATACATTTTATCTATATGTGTTTTTATATAGTATGTATTATATTCCTAATTTGATGATCAGACACAGATGTACACCCTCATATAATTATATATTAGTAATTTTAGTATAACCTTTTGTTGATATGAGAAGAAATACATTTTTACCATTTTTCTTCCTTTTTTAGGGTATTTGCAGGAACTTGGAATGTAAATGGTCGTTCCCCAACAGTGGGCTTGGCCGAATGGTTGTCAGTGGATGATGAACCACCAGATGTCTATGGCATTGGATTTCAGGAGCTAGATTTAAATACTGAGACATTCCTCTTCAATAATACACCAAAGGAACAGGAGTGGTTGTGAGTATCTGTGTTTTTTTGTTATGTTAGGTCTGTAATATATTTTTTTTCTATTCATTCATTTGAAAAGCTGAAAATAAGTTAAAACAGATCTTAATTATTTGGTGATGACTGAATATGATCAGTAGCTATCCTCAGGTTAGAAAGAGCAGAAGTTAATATGATATCAAACAAAATTGCCATAATAATAAGAAAATGAAAGTTGTTCCATTACACACTTTTTTTTCATGCTTTATAGGTTGCAAGGTATAATTAGTGACCCAACTACAACCCTGGAATCTTCATTAACTGAATAGTAAATCACTTAAAAAGGATCTAGAAAAAAATCATATGAGATATATTCAATATATATGATAACTACTATATCCTTTAAGTGTCCAGCTAGATTTCAAGGAAGGATGTGGGTCCTGAAGTGCTTTTTTGGTAGGAGAAAATGTAACATTGTATGAATGATGGGACAAATCTTTGTTCAGTAATTATTTTGAGATAGAAGAGAACAGGCATTCTTATCCAAGTCACTGAATATCAGAAGAAATGTTTTGGGTACTGATTCAGTAACCATGTACAGTCCTCCCAAAAATATTTTTGTCAATGTAAGACTCCTATCCCCCCAAAAATAGAGAAAATGTATATTGTGTTTCCTGAGGAGACCATAAACATGTATTCTGATTTGGTTTTATTTATATGCCTATGTTTTTTTTCTAGTTTTAGAAATGACTTTTATATTGTCACCTCTGAGTTCAGGATTTTTTGGCAGGAATGCACCTATGAATGAATGTCTTTGTAGCTTTATATCTGCATTTATATCTTTAATATGAATATATCCCTTTCTGTCTGCCCATTTTTGCATTTATCTGTGTATCTTTTTTATATTAATTTAAATACCTATCTGTGTGTAAGTTTGTTGCTGTACCTATATTTTAATTATTGAGATAATAGGAATTACTATTTTTTTCTAGGAATGCTGTACTGAATGGAATTCATCCAAAGGCAAAATACCAAAAAGTTCGTTTGGTGCGCCTCGTTGGTATGATGCTTATAATTTTGGTGCAGGAGAAACACTTTGCTTATGTTAGCAAAGTTGCCATTGACACAGTTGGCACAGGCATCATGAACAAACTGGTAAATAGGCCTTAAGACATTTTCAGCTTTTTACTTTTTTCCACTTGTTTACATATATTGCATATTGAACTTGAAACTCTTTTGCATATTTTGAATAAACTTAAGTAAATCTTGTCAGTGATACAGGTATATGGAATTCTTAGTAATAACAGCATTATCATATATAGTGACAGATCTACCAGTAGTCAGGGAGGGGGCAGCTACCCCCCAGATATTCCCCTAATATTTTAGTCTTTATAACTGTAGCTGTAAAACAAATGGTAGTATTATGGCTTCTAGCTATACACATGATTGTGTCTGAACATATATAACATTTTATATATTTTTCTCCATTTTTCCCTGCCAAAACCTCTTGCCTTATTGGCCCCATGTAAATTCTCTGGATCTGACAGTAATCACATAAGTGGTATCACATTTCTTAGAAATGCCTGTTTTCATAGATATAGTAACTTGTTTACTGAGATGTTTGATCAAGCATAATAATTTTGTTAAAAAAACAATTTATACATTAATGATTAAGTGTTGTTGAAAATTAGATTAGCTCTTTCAGATATGAGAAGGAACATTTTAGCACCTGTTTGATGATGTAAAATGTATAACTATATCTTGATTAGCTATTATCCAAGGGATAATAGCATATTTTTGAATGACATCACCATAATGCAAGTAAATCCATTGTATAGATCAATGAAAAGATCATAATTCTTTTGTATTCCCCCAGGGCAACAAGGGAGCAGTAGCTGTAAGGTTTGAGCTGCACAACACTTCAATATGCTTTGTTAATGCACATATGGCAGCACATCTCGAGGAAGTGGAGAGAAGAAATGAAGATCACGATTGCATATTCCAAAGAACATGTTTCCACATGAACATAAACAGTCCTCCAAAGACTATTAAAGACCATGAGTAAGTATTAGATATGAGGTAATCAACCTATAAGTAAGATATTGATCAAGTTTATGCAGTGTCAAGTGTCAAAATTCTAGTCTCTCTCTCTCTCTCTCTCTCTCTCTCTCTCTCTCTCTCTCTCTCTCTCTCTCTCTCTCTCTCTCTCTCTCTCTCTCTCTCTCTCTCTCTGTCTCTCTCTCTGTCTCTCTCTCTCTCTGTCTCTCTGTCTCTCTGTCTCTCTGTCTCTCTGTCTCTCTCTCTCTCTCTGATCATAAACCTGTCAGTGCTGTCTTCCAGGCTGGGGTGAGTCTTTTATGGTAACATTATATAATCATTAGAATGATAAGCAAAAATTACATAATAACCATTAGATTTTTTGTAATCTTCAACTCTGCACTGACTCATTTCCTTGGAATTTTACCTTCTTTATATACTTCGATAAATGCATGTTGAACGCTGACATTGAAAAGAAAGAGTTAATGTAGCTGTGTCTATCTATACTAGTCTTTCAGTTCTCAACAACTTTACTTGATAACATAAACCTGATTATTAAAACAAGCATTAGACCTGATGACAGCTTATTACCTTAATCACAAGAATGGTTACTTGGTGAAAAGTTGAATAGCTTATTGCAACTAACGAATCATTTTACACCAAGGTAAAGAGCTGTCTTTGTCTTAAAATCTGGCACAAAATGCCATAAACAATCTCGTTCTATCTACTCTAATTCAGCATGTAGGAAAAATTGGTTGTAATTCTGGAATCTAAAGATCAAAATTTACATTATGAGACTTGAAAAGTTTTTCTGGCATCCTTTGGGCTTCTGGTACAAGTCGCCCATGTCTCCACCTGAGCATGTCCAAAAATAGTCCTTTAAGAGTTGAAAGGAATATTCAGCTTTAGTGTAGATGATGTATAATCCACATTGGGCCATCTTTTTGATCTGCCATGTTTGATTGTTGTGAATAAGTAGGAATGATGAGGAATTATATCAAGATGCGATAAAAAAGGAATTGATGGGATTCAACATTACATATTATTTATACTATTTCACTGAGGCATATATATATATATATATATATATATATATATATATATATATGAGAGCAAATGTTCAATTTTATAATTGATTTAATATGATTTTTTTCTTTCTTTCTTTTCAGCCATATTTATTTCATTGGTGACATGAATTACCGGATTAACCCAACTGATGCAATAAACATCAGAGAGGTTGCCAGCAGTGGAGACTTTAAGATACTTTTGGAAAATGAACAGCTGAATCAGCAGAGGTCTTTGAAAAGAATCTTTCATAAGTTCAGTGAAGGAGAGATCACTTTCAAGCCTACTTTTAAATATGATGTTGACAGTGATGAATGGGATTCAAGGTTAGTATAACATTCAGGGTTACTGTAGTATAAGTCTTTTTTATCATCATCATCATCATCATCACCACCACCTACAGTAAGCAATTACTATTTTTACTCATGATGTGTCAGCAAATGTATTTTTAGGCTTGATTTTCACAGGTTATAGTTCTCATCTTCTTATGTAACTTTAACTGATTCTTAAAATTTCAGATCAAAAGGAAGAGTAATAAAAAGAGAAAATGATAATTATCTACCTTTGATTATATGTGCTTTGACTTAAATGCTTATAACATATGAAAGATTATAGTAAATGAAACTTCAACCAGTTTTTAAGGGCAGATGTGTTAAAATAAAATCTAGATCTATCTTTATTGTCTACAAATAGAATAAAATATCTTGATATAGTTTATTGCCTACAAATAATCTATCAAACACACAGAAAAAAAGTCTGCAAGGTAGAATATGACAGCAAGCCCTCTCTACTCATAGTATGTTTCAGCAAAGATCACTTTTGGGACTTGATGTAATAGAACTTATCTAGTCTTGTCACTTGAACAGATTATTTGATATGCTATGTCAAAAGTATAAAAACAAAAGTAAGGCAAGTGGAAGGTGATTAACATTTTCTTATTGAGGATGAATTCTAAGGTCTGTGATAACATTTTCTGCTTTGATTACAATGAGTTTTGTATTCTATAGGGTATTTGGTAACCCTCATCTAATTTTGTTAATATATATATATATACTTTAAATCTGAAACTTTATAAGATGATTCTACAGACATTAATCTACTTATTAGTCATACTTCTTAAGAAGTGATTAGATCAAATTGTAAAATTTGTGTGTTTGTTTATTGCTTTAGACTCTAAAGTAATAGAAAATTTGAAAGGTAGTAACTTCTTTCATGGAAATGGATTTATATTTCAGTGAAAAGGCAAGACAGCCTGCTTGGTGTGACAGAATTCTGTGGTATGGTGATGGAATAACACAGCATATCTATCGATCACATCCAGCTTTGAAGATTAGTGATCATAAACCTGTCAGTGCTGTCTTCCAGGCTGGGGTGAGTTTTTTTTATGGTAACATTATATAATCATTAGAATGATAAGCAAAAATTACATAATAACCATTAAATTTTTTGTAATCTGCAACTCTGCACTGACTCATTTTCCTGGAATTTTGCCTTCTTTATATACTTTGATAAGTGCATTTTGAACGCTGACATTGAAAAGAAAGAGTTAATGTAGCTGTGTCTATCTATACTAGTCTTTCAGTTCTCAACAACTTTACTTGATAACATAAACCTGATTATTAAAACAAGCATTAGACCTGATGACAGCTTATTATTACCTTGATCACAATAATAGTTACTTGGTGAACTGTTGAGTAGGTCATTTCAACTACTAATAATTTTACACCAAGGTAAAGAGCTGTCTTTGTCTTACAATCTGGCACAAAATGCCATAAACAATCTCGTTCTATCTAATCTAATTCAGCATGTACGAAAAATTGGTTGTAATTCTGGAATCTAAAGATCAAAATTTACATTATGAGACTTGAAAAGCTTTTTCTGGCATCCTTTGGGCTTCTGGTACAAGTCGCCCATGTCTCCACCTGAGCATGTCCAAAAATAGTCCTTTAAGAGTTGAAAGGAATATTCAGCTTTAGTGTAGATGATGTATAATCCACATTGGGCTATCTTTTTGATCTGCCATGTTTGATTGTTGTGAATAAGTAGGAATGATGAGGAATTATATCAAGATGCGATAAAAAAGGAATTGATGGGATTCAACATTACCTATTATTTATACTATTTCACTGAGGCATATATATATATATATATATATATATATATATATATATATATATATATATATATATATATATATATATATATATATACACACACACACACACACACACACACACACACACACACACACACACACACACACACTCACTCACTCACTCACTCACTCACTCCTTCTGGTGTATAAAATCATGTTCTCTACCAAAGCAGTTGCAGGCTCTAGGGGTTGATATTTGCTCAGTCAATGTGAATCAATCTCTTATCCCAGCATGCATGAGATAAGAGGAAAAGCATTGTTTTGTTAAAAATCTGCATTTATTTATAATAAAAAAATAAGCAGCAAACCTAAGACTCCAAAGGAGTTGCTCATTCAATAAGAGAGAATGATATTACAAGAAATGTTGGAGGACATTTGCACAAATTGTGGGGAATTGTGATTTTAACTCAAATAACTTTTATTTTTAACTTAGATTAATTTTAAAATTTGTCATGTATAGATCATATTAGTAAGCCATTGCTAAAAGCAGCAGAGTTCAAAAGATGGTGTGACTTAATTTTAACTCTTAGTCTGAGCAAAAATTCTAAATAACTTGGAATATTTAAACAGGAATTTACAAACAAATAATGTCAGATGACAAAAACAAATTGAATGTTTATTAATGAAATGTATAAGATGTTAGAATATTTAGAATGTGGCATTGTTAAGGAATTATTCATAGAAATATGATTGTGCATTTTAAGTTATTGGAAAAATGGACAAAAAGAAAAAGTAATTCTTTGAAATTAATAGTAACCTATTTTTTTCAGATAAAAGTGATAGATACGCGTAGGTATCGCAGAATATATGAAGAGGTAATGAAGAAACTTGATAAGCTGGAGAACGAGTTTTTGCCGCAGGTGACAGTAGACACCACTGAAGTTATCTTAGAACCTGTAAAGTTCCTGCAGCCTCAAACTAAATATCTTACAATTGCAAATACTGGTCAGGTATGATATTATATTCTTATATTTCTTATGATTATCTTTCATCTTTTACCTATGTTTCTTTCGATTATCTTTCATCTTTTACTTATTCTTAATTCTGAAAGGTACTTTTGATAAATTATTGTTTGTGATTTTGTCTTTAAAATTTTGGTCATACAAAAAAGTTCCTCTTTTCTGCTTTATTCAGTTTGTTAGACATTTTATTTTTTAATAGGAAGAGTTCAACTTTTCAACATTTAAGAATAATGGAGCTTTTTTGATTCAGTGAATCTAAATGAATCACAAACAATCCTTTAATTCCTTTCATTGAGTACAACCTTCTGAAGGAAGTACCCTTTTGTTTACATAGATATTTATTTACATATCTATTTATTTGTTCACTTACCAATTTTTATTGCCTGTGCCTTTATTTTTATCATATGTTTGGTATTTTTCAGGTACCTGTACAATTTGAATTTATAAAGAAGCTGAATGATACAAGTTACTGTAAGCCATGGCTCTCCATCAGGCCCTTTGTTAACTTCATCATGCCAGGTGAGCACAATTATTTTGGGGATAGCGTTGAATTTGTGGATAGCGTTGGATTTGTATTTTGCAAATTATGGCAGCATCTAGTGATGTTTGAACTTGAGTGAGGGCACAAATGGCTAGTGATGAATGTTATGCACACATAAATATAGATGTATGTATGTATGTATATAAATATTTGGTTTTGAATTAGGCTGAGGTCACACAGACCACAGGGCAATGACCGTAGTTTGGATTGGTGTGACATCATGGAGTATGAAGTAATGGCGTCAAGCTTGGTTGTAGTTCACAATGAATGAATGGATAAAAAAAGAAAGAAAACTAATGTTGTAGAAGGTTACTTAAGAGAGGAGCTGGAGATGGAGCTGTTCTTTAACCCGCAGGGGACTAGTATGGGGGTGAGTACCTTATTTTGAATCAAGTAAAATTTGTTTAGTGAATTTATATTTAAGGGATTATATAAACTATATCTGCTGTGCTTATATTATTTGTGCTACCAAGAAGGCAGATATACCTTCTGCTGTATAAAATCATGTTCTCTAGCACAGCAATTGCAGGCTTTAGGGACTGATATTGAACCTTTGCTTCCGCAGGTGATAAATGTGATGTCGCCTTGGAGGTCCTAGTAGACAAGCGGACTGCAGCCCAGCTGAATTCAGGCGCTGATAAGCTCTACGATATTTTGGTGCTTCATTTGGAGGGAGGAAAAGATCTCTTCATTACAATCACAGGTGAGATTTCTTCTGTATATATATCTATAGATATATCTATAGATATATCTATAGATGACTTGCAAAACACTCTTCCGTGTTGGTAAATGGCAGATAAACCCACTATACACAAAACAGATTTATTGAAATTGAGACAACAGTTTCAGGATCCATCTGGATCCCATCTTCAGGTCTGAGGAGGAAGAGAACAAGAGGGTATATAAAAGGCTAAAGGGGGGAGAAACACGGTGCAAGAAGGTCAAGCGAGGACAGGAGAACGGAAACGGAGGCGGCGGCGGAACAGGGAACGGAACAGGGGCAGGTCATGTCAGGTCATAGGGTCCGGCGGTCTGTG
>BOPN01003188.1:5000-7500 GCA_017312705.2 Penaeus japonicus | reverse complement strand
GGAAATGTTATTTGACTTCTTAATTGACGCCTAAGAAGAGAATTTAGCAGGAGCAGCCCAATTTCTTGACAATTGAAAGTTTTCTATTAGATTTTGTATTTGTAACCATTATTCTTGCACTTAGGAAGGGTAATTGACAAGTACATGGGAATCACAGGTATTATCATTGTAATGTCATCATCATCATACTGATAATGATTGTCACCTTCATTATTTGCATTATTATTGTTATCATCATCGCCATCATCATCATCTTCATTATGGGTGTGATTATGTCTATTATAACCATTATGTATCAATAAAAAAAAATATATATATTTTTTATTATGATTTTTATTGTTGTTGATATTAATAACATCATTCTGTTATTATGTACTATTATTTTCATTATTTATTTGATTATTATTATTGTTATTATTATTATTATTATTATTGTTATTATTATTATTATTATTATTATTATTATTATTATTGTTATTATTATTATCATCATTAATATAATAATTATCATCAATATTATTATTATTGTTATCAGTATTAGTATTGTTATTATTAATATCATCTAAAATATTATTATCATTATAATCTTTTTTATCAATCCTATTATTCTTAGTTTTAATACAAGGGCGGATTTAGGGTCTGTTGCATAAATAAAATCGGATTCAGTGGTCTTTCATATGACTTTTAATAAAATGTTTCTACTATTATTTTACATCATGTTTGTACTAATGTTCTGGTCATATGCTGTAATAGTGTTTGAACAGATAAGGTCTGGCAATGCTATTTTCATTGAAAAGAGAGGGCTTTCATTCTTTAGAAGTTTTTCACGATCATCACATCAAAATTTACATTAACCCAATGATGACGGTGTGTCACACCCGTGTGACACGGCAAAGTGCCTGATGACGGGGCAACACACCAGTGTGACGTTCCTGATGCAATATTGCATAGGCCCGGCACAGGGGGTTTTCACTTCTCGCCGAGCCCGTCGGGATTGGGTTAATATATATAAGATGTATTTTTCGAAAGCATACCACATGTAATACAGATTGAACCACCTCTTGGACGGATTTGGTGAACGTCGCCACAAACGGGGGTGTTCTTGATGATCGTGATATTACAAATTACGGAGAATTTGTTCAGCTGTTGTGGGGCAATTTTTATGGAGGAGCACTATGTGTGGTTACAGTATATATTGCTAAATGGAAAGATGAAACGGAATTTTGATTTTGTTGTTTGGGGGGAAAAATATAACGCCTTAAGGGCAAAGGACTATCTTACATGTTATAATCAAAATCATCACAAGGTTTGAGATGTTTCATTGTCTGAATGAATTTTAGACTAGAAGTAAAGCAAAGTAGTTTTTATGGAATTACATAAAGTACATGTAATTATGTAAACAACCACCAAATTCATTAAGCAGTATAATGAAAAGCAAAATCTGTAAATCAATATAGATGAATAGTTACAATCTGATCATATTGTTACATGAAAGTGCAGTGAACTGAGACTTACACATAAATGTCATTGTATGGACACTTCTAATGCTATTCTATGATAAATTGTCATGTATAAATATAATATATATCACATTGTCACATAATAATTCATGCCTAATTTAGTAACTTCACTTGTACAGTTATAATGCATATATGTACACTAATATTGTAGCATTAACTACCAAAGTTATGATAACTTAGTATAGTACTGTAGTTCCAAAAAAAAAAAACTACACTTAACATGTACATTGTACACTTTATATGGGTAATTGCTCAAAACAATGTTTGCCAGACTTCTGTATTGTGAAGTCTGTAACTATATAGGCTGTGCATTGATAATTGTTTATGCGATTTTAATGTAAATTAAAAAAAACACCCTTTTGGGTAAGGGCCCTGGGCCGTGGCCTACTTGGTCTCCCCTAAATCCGCTCTTGTTTGAAAGCAATGTGATTATTGTAGTTGTCATTATTGATACTATTATCTTTTGTATTTTTATTGATAATGTATTTTCAAGAGAATTGTAAAACACATGATTTTTATATTAATATTGTGATTGTTTACTGCATTAGGATGGTCATATAGTTAGTATGTGCAACTGTTGGGAATACCATTCCATCATTCACTTAGGAGAGCTAATAAAGAACACCTTGCATTATGTACTCCATATTGAGTGTCTTTATTCTCACATGTACCTGATGTCTTATGATATTTATGAATATTAGTGCTTTAGATGTAATGAACTCTGTAATGAGGAATTACAGGAGGAGTCTCTGAAGATTGTATTGTGATTAATACTGTTGTTTCACCACTATTATTTCTTGATTACATTATCGTAATTTTGTTCAACAAAATCTCAGATGATCAATTGAGTCACCTACTACTGAAAAAAAAAAAAAAAAAAAAAAAAAATTGAAGATCCTTTTTCTCTCTCTGTTTTAGGTTTTTATCTCTCTCTTTCTCACCTTTCTACTTGGCACTTTCTCCTCTCTCATCCCCTGTTG
>BOPN01003187.1:150000-155000 GCA_017312705.2 Penaeus japonicus | reverse complement strand
TTCATGTTATCTTCATTGTGCAGGGTTGTATGTTTCGTATTCGTTCGTAACAGTGCATAAATGCAAAAAAATAAAGTTGCTTTTTGTCCCCTCATAAAACCGCAATATTTCTATTACACTGAGTATAAAATAAATAATGAGCTGATATGGATCCTATACTACAATTTTACTCTAGTTTTACAATGAATGACTGAAATAAAGTGGGATAAGTCAAAGTATGTTGTGTGAAGCTGACTAGCTCTGAAATAAAACCCCTACTGGAGAACAGGCAAGTCTATCCCCTGTCCACAATGGGTTAAGGATATCTAATTCTCCTATAAATGACAGCCAATGAGAGCTACCCTAAGAGCTTTCATATTCCTTATTGTTAGTGAATCAGTGAGTTTGACCTTTCAAGTGAGATTAGCATCAATTATGGTATCTTGAAGATGTGAGTTTGTGTTCTTGTTTCCAGTATGTGATATAAATTGACGAAATGGAACACACACAGGTGATGTATTCAAAAAGTGTATTGCTAAATAAGGAACCACTCCAAGCTCTATGTATAAAAAACAAAATAAAAACTCTCCTCCCCCCAAAAAAGGGTGGTTCAGATCTTAGCTTGGGGCAACTTTAAAACTAGATAAGGTTAGGTTGGGCTCCAGAAAGAGTGCATTTGAACTTCTCACCAAAAATTGCTATGTCATGGTGTAGGCATGGAGACAATCACAACTGCTGTGCACTCGGTACACGATATAGGAAAAACAGCTTTTACATGTTTATTTTATGACAGACAGATATATGGTAGAACTATGGTACATTTATGTCATATGGCAATGCAATTTCTTCATATATTACCCCAAACTTCCCCTACTCCATACCCTCCCCTACAATAAGGGCCCAGATTGTGGATATGGGGGGAATCACAGATTACAACCACAATATATGAGAAGCAGAGGGCAAGAGGAATCCATTGATACCCTTTTCTTGGTATCTAGTAATGTAGAACTATTCAGAAAATTTACCCTCACCTGTTAAGTCCATTTCTTTATTTTTTACGTTTTTTTCTTGTATAACTTATTATAATAATTTCCATTTATACTGTTATGATAATAATAATAAGAAAAAAGTTCTCCACAGGACTGGGCCTACACTATTTACACACACACAAACACAAACACAAACACACACACATTTTTCAGGTTGCAGAGCCTCAGAATGGTTATCACATCAAAATACATACAAAAATGTATTTTGTCTCTTAAGGTCTTGCATGGCAAGCACTACAAGTTTATTGCAAAATCAAGGTTAACCCCCCTTAACCCATACAGGACAGGAGCTACCAGCTTGGTCTACAAAGCTTTCCAGTTAAATCATTGATCCTCTCACAATTTTTTTGCATTTATTACCTTGAATTGTTGTTACCTACATCAACAATCACTGTCTTTGTAAATACCTTTAATAATCAATGACACTTCTGAGTCTTTTGTCACATGATGTTCTATTATAATTCTAACTGATAGTTGAGTTCCTTCATATATGCAATTTGCGCTGTCTATGAAGTTCCCAAGATATTCTTTGTCATCCATTTGTGTCACTAGAAGAGGAAGGTTGGCAGAGCTACAGGGTTTCACTGATTCATTAAATACCTAGTTTTCTTATCATTTATTTGCAGATGCTATTTACTAAGTTAATGTTTCATAGGACAACTAGTGGTTTTGATTTAGTGTATGAAAATCATGATAAACAGTGAAATATAAGGCACTCTTCATCTATGCCCTTAACCTTATGACAACGGTGCATCACACCCGTGTGACACAGCTAAATTCCCGATGCCGTGGCGTCATGCCAGTGTGACGTTTCCAATGCAATATTGCAATAGCCCGGCATTGGGGTTTTCACTTAGTGCGTGCCCCGTCGGGAAAGGGTTAATCCTTTGCTGGTTTGGGGGGGGAGGGAGAGGGGACCCTGATGGTCAATTCAATTATGAAAACGAATAAAAATACACTTAAACCAATAATAAGAAAGGCCAATTAAGTGTTACTTGTTGTTCGGAGCTTTGTTACATTCAACTATTCAAGACAGTTAGGAAATGGTTATCATATCGCGACAACGATAATTTATTGGCAGCAGTATAATATATACATTGACGATGCACTCAGGAGGTTAGTCACGAAATAAGCAACAAATCTAAGCTCTATCCTGCCAGCATATATGTGGAGGATGTTTGTTGACCTTTCAGCCGTAGTGCCGTTAGGGGCGGAGGTAGCCGCAATAGCTACGCTTATAGTATATCATGTGGGTGGTTAAATTAACCCAATGGAGCCGGTTGACGTGATGACACGTATTGTGGTTTTTGCGTCAGACACCCGGGACGAGCTATGAGGGCAAGCCACGCGTTCGGGTTGAGCGAGCGGGCAGCCCAGGCTCGCGGCTTGTGCATACGGGAATCTCGAGGCATTAGGATTATGCGTTCGAGAACCCCGGTATTGTGACCGTGCAAAGCCAGAACGGCCCCTGCGTGAATGGGTTAAGATAGCTAGATAGTTTTAGGTAAATTCTCCAATATTGACAACACTATTTTCACTGACAAAAATTGTAGTTTCCCATCTAGTGCCATATTTAGTTTCCTATCTAACAGGTTTGGTGAACCTATGGGAGATAGGAGGTTTTGGGTGAAGGATAGGCAAAAATCAAATAGCATATGGCATATTTCTGTCTACTGTAAAATAAAAATGTAAATGATACTTTACTATTTACGAACCCGCATGGTACACTATGTTCACAGCTGTCTCTAAATCTAATGGCATTATGATGAAAAGGTCAACAAACATCTTTAACCCATATTCTGGCCCAAAAGAGCTTGTGATAGGTCCTTATTTAGAGGTAAACCTCTTGCATACATCTTCAATGCATATCATGTGCTGGTAATTTTCTAAAATAGGTCTGCATCATACAACCTAACGAAATTAGTATCAATGGATTTCTTGTGATGTCTAGTGAGTATTCATAATAGTTTTAGTCAATGGAACCTAAAAATATTAACAATTGAAGACCTGATATGTGGGGAGAGCATGAAGTACCCCAGGGATCTTGTAGGGTAAAATCTGTAAATAGTTATCAAAACTTGGTATTTTCTCAATATCTACTGAGAAATCACATAACATGGTATATTTCTGTTTACTGTACATTATACATATAAAAAATGTTATTTTACAGTTTACTCACCTGTGTAGTGCACCATGAGAACAGTGTACAGTGATTGTGAATGCCATGGCATGAAGCTAATACTGGCAGATATTTTTAATGTGTTTTCATTTTGATTTTTAGTTTTTTCTACGAAATCTTCATCAACATAAGCTATACTTACCCAGATTTGAGGTTAGTCCTAGCCAGGGTGGGGTAGGGACCCCCCTTTTTCAGAGCACATCATGCTTAGTTTGTTTGTAAATAAATCTGAAATCACAAGGTCAATTTTGTCTATTAACCCATTAGCAGCAGATGGTATGATTTGCTGCCAAGGCAGAGTCAGTCGTAGACGCGGATGGCACTGTGCCAGACAATGTAAACATGCCATTCTACTGCATACATATTTTATCAAAACCGCGACCAATGGGTTAATATTATTATATTTGAGTAGAAGACACCATAAGGAATCCACTGATACCAGTTTTGATGGGTTTTATGCTGCGGAGTATTCTAGAAATTTACCCACTCTATGGTAAAATTTACCCAATGTATATCCAATCTAGCAAACAAAGTCCGGGTTGCTTCAAGAAGTCAAGCTTCGGTAAATTTTCCGAACAACGCCGCATTACCAAATACCACAAAAGTGGTATCGATGGATTCCTCTCAACCTCTACTGTTCATATATAGTGGAAATCATGCAAGATTCCACCTCTGGACCCCACAATCTGGGTCTCTTTTTTTTTAAGTCACTTCGTGCTACCTCGTCCTACTTCGGGGCATATTTCGCTTGCAAAATCTTAACCCAATGACCTACCTAACTTTGCCTAGTTTTGAATTAATCCCTAACCAAGGGGGGGGGCTTTGCCCCCCTCTGGACCCCCTCCTTTTTAGGGCACTTCATTAAACATACCTTGGACAAGATACCCTGAAACCACCATCCTCGCCTTGAAATTTAAACATGGCTGTGTTTACGTATTTACGGCTAGCAACAAGGTGTGGACTGGAAACCCCCTATGAATTACCTGCATGTGCTGTTATGTTCTCTCAACAGATAGCTCAATATTCCCCATTGTTTACAGTATAGTAATAGAGTGCCCTCTATTGAGTGGTCGCATCATTATCAATCCTAGTTTCCTATCCTGAGGAATATATGAGATGAAGACTCAGTTGCCGTCATCATGGTGTACTGTGAAGGTTATTCGTGGTCGCGGCATTTTCATCTACAGAACTAATTACGCATTATAAGTATCACGAAGTGCCCTGAATAGGGGAGATCCACTGGGGGGGGCATAGCTCCCTCTTTGCAAAGGCTGACTTTAAAACTAAGCAAAGTGAGGTAGGTAGTTGGGTTAAGGTTTTCGTAATACCGAAGTAGCACTAGGTAGCACTAAGTGGCTTAAAAAGGGGGGGGGGGGTCCAGGGGAGGTGGTAAAGCCTCCCCCCTTGGCTAGGGCAAACTTCAAACCTAAGCAAAGTTAGGTGGGTAATTGGTTAAGATTTTGCATACGAAATATGGCTGGAATTCATATTTTACCCCACAATTTCCCTGATCTACTTCATGCCCTCCCCTACTATCGGGACCCAGATCGTGGCTCCAGGGGTGGAAGCGCTCATTAATTTCACTATATATGAATAGTAGAGGTTGAGAGGAATGCATCGATACCACTTTTGTGGTATTTTGTAATGCGGCGTTGTTCGGCAAATTTACCCAAGCTTCTTGAAGCCTCAAACAACAAGCAACATGCACATAGTTGGTCTGGGAATCTATGGGTAGTTTTCATTGGTTGTTATCTGATGACAAAACTTCCGGCTATATTTACCACTCGCGTAAA
>BOPN01003187.1:97500-100000 GCA_017312705.2 Penaeus japonicus | reverse complement strand
AAGCACAGGTCTCCCTCTCTTTCCCTGTTTTCATTCATTTTCATAAGAGATGGTAATTTCTTTCATATTTGTTTAAGAAAGTAAACAAATACAAAAAATAAAGCTGCTTCTACCACACTTAGTATAAAAAAAATATCAATTGATACCGCCTCTAATACTACGATTTTAGTCTACTACAAAATTAATGAACACTGTCAGATGGCACATAATTCTCTCAAGACAGTCAAACAAACAAAAGACGAACACGAGAATGGGTCGAGTATCATAACGAGTGAGTGAAAGAGAGCCCGAAAGGTCGCGATACATGTGGTGAAGCTCCCTCGATCTGAAATAAAACACATCTGGACTGCCCCGCAGTTGGCACTTCTACCTGTCCTAGGTACTTGTCAAGCAAATGTATCCAGTCTGCAATGGGTAAACAAAATGAATCTTAAAATGACATTTTTTATTCATTCACTTAAATAATTTGGATTTACATTTTAGTGTTTGCCATAGCTAGAATTGTATGTTGATACTAAAACTGAATCCTAAAACTGTCTGTTCCATGATTACATATATGTTGTGTTAGCCTAGACTATGGTTAAAAGATGAAGAGAAAGAGAGACAGATATATAGAAAGGGAGGATAGGGAGATAAATAAATACAGAGAGAGAGAAAGAGAAAGAGAGAGAGAGAGAGGCAGAAAGAGCCCCAAGGAGCGAATCCTAAACGTTCGGGTCAAGGCGTGAATACATAGAGAGCACCGCCGGGTGTAATTACCAGAAACTTGTGTCTTACATAATCGTTTTGACCTTTTTATGTAACAGAGCACACACTACTATGAGAAAAAGGTTTAGCAGTGTGAGCAACTCCTGACATTCTTTTATCTTCATAGGCTATTTAGAACAAGAGACTCCAGCGGAGGAGCTTGACGCCTGCCTTGGCATGATGACGTCACTGCTGTTTTCCAATTTGAATATTCATAACTCATACTGAATCTAAATCGATCAGCTCTTCACACACACACACACAAACACACACACACACACACATACAAACACACACACGCACACACACACACATACACACACACATACACACATATATATCATCATCATCATCATCAGCCTGTATCAATCCACTGCAGGACGTAGGCCTTTCTCAATCCTTTCCAGTCATTCCGGTCTTGTGTCCTCTGATTCCAGTTTACTCCTGCGAATTTTGCTATTTCATCCCGCCATCTAGTCATTGGTCTTGCCCTGGGTCTCTTTGTGTCGTGTATTACCCATTCTGTTGTTTTCTTTGTCCACCTGTTGTCCTGTCTCCGATATATGTGTCCAGCCCACTGCCACTTTTTCTTCTTGATGGTCTTGAGTATATCCTCTACTTTTGTTTGCTGCCTGATCCATGTGGCCCTAGCATAAGCCTTTCCATTCCTCTTTGGACGCTTACTAATTTTCCTCTCAGAGTGCCTTGGTCGTAGTCTATAATACTCTGATCCATATGTCATGACAGGAGACGCATTGGTCAAAAATCTTTCTCTTTGGGTATAGTGACGAACTACCTATTAATATATTACTGTGTGTACCGAAAGCACTCCAACCTAGCCTGATTCGCCGTTTTATCTCGGCTTCGCAGGATGTACTCGACTGAATGAGTTGCTCTAGGTATACATACTCGTTCACTACTTCTAGTACCTCGCCCTGTATTTGTATTTGCTTAACTGGGTTCGATTGTTGAACATGACTTTAGTCTTTTCGCCGTTATTTACAGGCCAATCTTCAGACTTTCCTTATTTAAATCGCTTATTAATTGTTGTAGTTCATTTCCTGACTCACCGAAAAGAACAATGTCATCTGCAAATCTTAGATTGCTTAAGTGCTCATTCCCTATTTTAATCCTCTATACTTTCAATCTAGCTTCTTGAATACTTCCTCCAAGCAGGCTGTAAACAGCTTCGGTGAGATGGTGTAGCCCTGCCTAACACCCTTTTTTATTGGTATTCTATTGGTTTCTGCGTGGATTTTGACGGTCGCTGTACCATCTCTATATATATCCTCTAATAATCTGTAGTATCGGCTATACTCTTGTTTGGTGCATCCAGTGATACTGCAGATATCTGCCGAGTCGAATGCCTTTTCTACTTTAATCTACGAATGCCGCATACACAGAGGCTTCCCTATATTCGTTTGTTTTCTCCCTTATTTGAGCTAGTGTGTGGATATGGTCTGTAGTTGAGAATCCACTGCGGAACCCTGCCTATTCTCTGGGTTGTTTTGAATCTAATATTATCAGGTGGTACGGGCTGTGATGATTTTTTTGAACAGTTTATAGATTACTGAGAGGAAACATAGGTCGACTAATTCTTTAACGAAATCGCTTTTGTCTCCTTTTTGTGTATTAAAATTATTATTGCGTTTTCCAGGCCTTCGGAATTTTACCAACGTCTAGACATCTGTTATAAAGACTCGCCGGCTTTGCACCGTAATCTCTCCTGCGTCTTGAATAAGATCTACACTAA
>BOPN01003187.1:90000-92500 GCA_017312705.2 Penaeus japonicus | reverse complement strand
CAGGGCTACACCATCTCACCGAAGCTGTTTACAGCCTGCTTGGAGGAAGTATTCAAGAAGCTAGATTGGATAGAGAGGGATTAAAATATGGAATGAGCACTTAAGCAATCTAAGATTTGCAGATGACATTGTTCTTTTCGGTGAGTCAGCAGATGAACTACAACAATTAATAAGCGACATGAAAAACATGAAAAAGACTAAAGTCATGTTCAACAGTCGAGCCCCAGTTAAGCAAATACAAATACAGGGCGAGGTACTAGAAGCAGTGAACGAGTATGTATACCTAGGGCAACTCATTCAGTCGAGTACATCCTGCGAAGCCGAGATAAAACGGCGAATCAGGCTAGGTTGGAGTGCCTTCGGTACACATAGTAATATATTACGAAGTCGTCTGCCACTATGTCTAAAGAGAAAGATTTTTGACCAATGCGTCCTCCCCGTCATGACATATGGATCAGAGACATGGACTACGACCAAGGCACTCGAGAGGAAATTAGTAAGCGCCCAAAGAGGAATGGAAAGGCTTATGCTAGGAGTTAGCTTAAGAGACAAGAAAAGGGCCACATGGATCAGGCAGCAAACAAAAGTAGAGGATATACTCAAGACCATCAAAAAGAAAAAGTGGCAGTGGGCTGGACACATATATCGGAGACAGGACAACAGGTGGACAAAGAAAACAACAGAATGGGTAATACACGACACAAAGAGACCCAGGGCAAGACCAATGACTAGATGGCGGGATGAAATAGCAAAATTCGCAGGAGTAAACTGGAATCAGAGGACACAAGACCGGAATGACTGGAAAAGATTGAGAGAGGCCTACGTCCTGCAGTGGATTGATACAGGCTGATGATGATGATGATAATAATATATACATATATATATATATATATATATATATATATATATATATATATATATATATATATATGTATATATATACATGTATACACACACACACTCTAAGAAACATAGACGAGGCTACTGATTTCTTAATGGATAAAGGTTGATATGAGATAATTAGCAACATAGTTGGGTTTCCGGTAAACTGAAAACTTTAAATACCCGTTGAAATTATGCAACATTATATCTAGAAAGGGTAATTGAACCGATATATAGATATCACTTTATTGAACTTGTTCGTTTATGCGTCTCGAATAATGTTTTTTCTTTTAAAGAATTTTATAAGCAGACTAACGTTATCGCGATGGGTAGTAGTTTAAGTCCGGTCCTTGCGAATTTATACATGGAATTGTTTGAGACTGAACTCCTTCCGGCCATTTTCCCTCAGGGCTCGATTTGGTTTAGGTACGTTGATGATATTTTTTCTATGTGGCCTGTAAACCGTCCGGATTTCGACGATTTTTTGCGTAGTCTTAACACTCTTGCTCGTACCATTAAATTCAAAGTAGAATGGGAAAATGCTGGTAAATTACCCTTTCTAGATATAATGTTGCATAATTTCAACGGGTATTTAAAGTTTTCAGTTTACCGGAAACCCACCCATGTTGCTAATTATCTTCATTTTTTTCTCATATCATCCTTTATCCATTAAGAAATCAGTAGCCTCGTCTATGTTTCTTAGAGCATATAGGATCAGTGATAATGAATTTATTGATAGAGAACTTAGCATCATTATGGAGTCTTTTAAGAATCTTAGTTACCCTATTTTTTTCTTAGAACAAGCGCATTCATATGCGAGATCCAAATTTTATTCTCAAGCTAAAGTCACGCGTGAGGACAGGTCCGATAACTTACTCGTTGTTCCGTTTAATCAGTCACTCGAATACTAGCGTCAGTTATTAAAAAAAAAGTGGACATCGATATAGTGTTCACTTATCCTAACACGTTGCGTAAATCTTTGATTAAACACAATGCGTCCAGCGCTACTCTTGGCACTTCTTCAGGCATTTATGCTATTCCTTGCAAAGAATGTCCGAAGTTCTACATGGGTGAAACGGGTAGAGAGTTGGAAAAAATAATAAGTGAACATAAACGCGATGTCAGGTAAGCGAGGGAATCGAATGCTTGTTTTATTCATATGCGTGATGCCGGTCATCAACTAAATTGGAATAATGTACAATTAATTCACAAATCGTCTTATGCGTATGAAAGAAAGATGCTTGAATCTCTTTTAATCAAAAAGATACCCAATATTAATTTGAGTGCTGGTCAATGGGGATCGGATGATCTTACCTTCTTTTCAGTGGGAAAAGCATTCCCCAGATTAATTGACCTTAAACATCCTTCTGTGACCTGATTCAGCCCTTGTTCCTGCGGTCATACTCTCTATATTTATTCTTGTCTAAATTTACTTCCTCTATTCATTTTTTGGATTGCTTTCGCCTGAAGAGGAACTTTCATGAAAAAGTTCGAAACGTCCCAAGTTTTTCCTTTCATTTAGTGGCAGTGTTATTTTTTGTGATTCATGTATATATATACATATATATAAATATATATATATATATATATATATATATATATATATATATATATACAT
>BOPN01003187.1:32500-35000 GCA_017312705.2 Penaeus japonicus | reverse complement strand
GCAGTGGGAAGGACGGGTTTCATCGCGAGTACGGGTATGGGTAGGAGGGCTTCCGGATCTTCTGGCCGAAGCCGGGACTCGGTCTGGCGAAGTTCTGGAATTTCGGGAATACTTTGGACTCCTTTCCTTCTTCTCCTCCCTTCTCTTCTTCTTCCTCCTCTTCTTCTTCCTCAGAGTCTTCTTCGTCCTCGTCGGACTCCTCGCTGGAGTCCTCATCAGATTCCTCGCCGTACTCCTCCTCGGACGACTCCTCGGACGACTCCTCGGACGACTCCTCGTAGTCCTCGTCGGAGTCCGCCATCTCGAGCGCCTTCTGGTAGGCGGCGAAGAACTCCTCCTTGGCCCTCTTGACCTCGTCCGTGTCCTCGGGGGCGACCGGCAGCGCGTCGCTCTCCACGCGGTAGCCCTCGTCGCCGGCGCTGTAGCGGAACTCGAACTCGTCGCCCTCGGGGGCCACGAAGGCGTACTCGCCCGTCACCTCGCCGGAGGCCGTCCGCTGCTCAGAGCGCGAGCTCGTGGGCAGCAGGTAGAAGAAGCTGCGGGAGAGAGAGAGAGAAACAAACTGTAGACGGAATAGAGGCAAAGATAAAGGTAAAAGCAGAATGCATTCCTTTAGATAAAAGTATTGGAAATGAAAGCCAAGTGGAACGAGCAATTGACCTTGGGGAGAAAAAAGATTCGATGTTGGCAGCATACACAACGAAGTGTAAGTGGTAACAAAGACCGTGTCTAAGATATACTGCATGTGATTAAAAGTCTTGATAATTATTTTTGGTGACCTGTAACTTGAAGATGTACTCGGCTGCTCGTGAGTTTCATGATAGACTGGATAGGTTTCATGATAGTACTTTTTAAGATAAGACGAGGTTGTCTTTCAAGCCTACCCTTTGCAGATTTCTGAGCGATTAGGGTAATTTGAAGTAATTTCTATGCTTTTCTTGATTGATTTTCAAATGACGCAGACCTTACGGGTATGCACATTAAGTGGAAGAGAAAGTCCTATTGCCTGAGCCAAATTACAAGTCATCCGCCTGGGAGGAAATCTGGGCATAAAAAGTCTAGTATCGCTTGAAGAGGGAAGGATTCCCTCGCGCCAAACAAAGTTAGGAAGTGAAACAGAAAACGCTCCCGCTCTTGATAAATGTAAGTTGATATATATAAGTTGATATATGTGAGTTGGTTGCTAAATATAATTTCCATCGGCACAAAAAAGAAAAAAAAAGAAAAAAAGTAGTTAGTGCCACGAACTGGTTTCCTTCCGCTCTCCCTCGCTCCTCCTTGCGCAGGAATGCCGCCTCCGCGAGCGCCCTAAGCAAGGAAACGCTATCCTTTCTCTCCGGCGACGCCTTCGCCACTGCTTTCGGTCGGCGCGGAGCAAGGCACCCCTGACATTTGGAGCGTTACCTGCACAAATTTCCGCAGCGACTGCCGTTCCCTCGGGTTCAACGCACCGCCTTACACAGGAGGCAAGAAGCAAAGGCAATCGCCAAGAGGCAGAGCACGTACTTACGTCACATCAGCATCGACGATTGTTTGTTTGGTCGTCCAGTTATCTAGTCGTACAGTCGTTCAGTTGTGCAGCCCTCCAGCTCTCCAATCGTCCAGTCGCCCAGACTTCCAGTTCTTCACCTGCCCGTTTGTCCAGTCATACAGTCGTCCAGTCATACGAGTGCCCGGTTGCCCGGCCGTCCAACCGTCCAGTTGTCCGGCCGCCCCGGATCCCCGCGTCGCTCGCCCGCCCATACCGGGCACAGCTTCCCGCGGACGAGTCACCGAAACGACGCCAGCGGCCTTCATGAATCCCACGGAACTTGCATGAATGGGGGTTGCAGACTTTCATTTCCTAGTTCATGATGATGGGTTTACATTATATATACATACATACATACAAATATATATATATATATATATATATATATATATATATATATATATATATATATATATATATATATATATATATATATATATATATATACATACACGCAACACACACGCACACACACACGTACACACACACGCACACACACACACACACACACACACACACGCACATACACACACACACATACACACACACACACAAACACACACACACACCACACACACACACACACACACACACACACATATATATATATATATATATATATATATATATATATACAAGTGTACATATATTTATGTATGCATATTCCAGCTCGTGCGCCAAGAGGCTAGGGCGGCGCCCGCGTAGGTCATTAGCGCCGCCTAATGACACCGACGCCCATGACGAGCGCTTGTCCGAGATCACGAGTTCATGTTCTCATTCGCTTGTGCGGTTACGAGCAGCAACAAGGAACTTGAGAATGGAGAGCAGCCACTCTCTGTTTGTTGACATTTCTGGCTTTATGTTTGCTTCATATAAATTTCTAATGTTTGATATCTACATTTATATATCTGATATTTTCTGATCTTCGATTTTGAAGAAAGGCACTGGCACCCACCTGTAGTAGCCGTC
>BOPN01003187.1:17500-20000 GCA_017312705.2 Penaeus japonicus | reverse complement strand
ATGTGGGTCGGGCTGGAATGAACTGCGGTCGGGCTAATCAGACTGGCAGGCAGCTCGGCTGCTGCGTGATTGCCAGCTAATTATGAGCTTCATTCATTCTTTGCTCATAATTTATCTCTCCGCGATTTATATTCCATCCTTCATCCGTACTTGCTTATTCGTTTTGTCGCCACATCCTTCATCATGATTTGACTTGCTCAGATGCAAATTGATTTAACAATGATGCATGACAACTAAACTACACATGTCAGTCATAACGAAGATGAATCATGCATGCAGCAATTGCGAGCACAAACTGTCTGCAACAAACGCGCTCATTCCGAAGCCATTCATGTCTCATCGGGGAAATCGCGTGCGCGGGTGCGCGCTCAGGGTCAGGCGGCGACGCGCGTGTTTGTGTCCCGAGCTGATCCTCTGTCTCAAATGTCAGTGACTCAGCGCTGCCGCCTCTTGTTAAAAGACACCGGGGAAAAAATGGCAGTTGATTTTCTCGCGTGATTTTCTTAGAGGAAGATTATCATTTTTTATTCTTCTTGAAGAATCAGATGTGGCTTAGTTTTCTTGGTGCCCCTAGACGATCATGTCATGTCATCGTCATGAATCACATGAACATTATAATCTCACGTTCCTCAAACACCAATGTTTCGAATCCGCCAATCCGCACAATATACTGCACATCAGCGCACTTCATGCTGAACTTCTCTCTAAGGTCATTCATTCGTTGATGAGGTAATTATCATCATTATTTCACGTATGTCTATATGCAACCATGTGTTTCGTTTCGGTCAGTAATTATTACCGCAAAAAGTAAAAATGCGAACAGATGTTGCTGCGTCATTCGGCCTTTATAAGTGTAAGTCTGATGTTTAGTAAGTCTTATCGGCTCGCGAAGGAAGGCCTGTCACCACCGGCTCCAGAGCAGAGATCGAGACATGAAAAAGTTTAAGAATGTTTTATGCGTCTGCCGAATAACATTCTCTTTGGATTTCTAATTCTTTAACTAAAAGTCAAAAGGAAAAAATAATTATTGAACCAGATTAGTTTTACAAATATATATTTTAAAGACCCATAAACACACATAGTTTATGATATATCCCACAATATCGGCACGAAATCGCATAGGCGAAGTTTTTTTGTGTGGATTATCGACATCTGTGTCCACTGAGGAAGGCTGCTGACCGCGCCCAGGTGACAGCGGCAGCGTAGACCTGCGTTTGGTGAGGGTGTCAGCCTGTCAGGTGTGGGACCGGGAGACGGAAGAGGAAAGAGCTGTCAGCCGCGGGGGAAGCGAATGCAAGCTAGCGTAAGAGGAGGGAAATATGGCCAGCTATGGAGGGTGTCAGACGGTCAGGAGGGGAGGAAGGAAGGCGCCCATGTGGAGAAAGAGAAGAGAGTGCCATTTAGCGGGAGGCAGGTGGGCCAGGAGCGCGAGTGCGATCCCAGCTTGATAAATAAACACGAGGGTCGCGGAGCACCCGAAGGCAGGCGGCACCGACCCTCGCTTTCCGGTGCAATGTGTGGCTTCTATTTATGTCTTTCGCTCGGGGGTTCGTCGTGGCGAAACCCTTACGTTCCCATGCCTGGCTATCGGTTCATATTTATGCGTTGTTTTCTCCGGAAGAATATTACCAGACTATTACATCGTGACCCGTTGACTCTTTGTGACCTGGTCACGTGACAGTATTCGGAGCCAAGGCGGGTTCCTAATTAATCAGTCTGGGTCTGAATCTCGCTACGCGGTTGCAGGTGTTGTCCTGACGAGTGGCGGTGGCAGCCCCAGCCCTTTTGAGATTGAGACAGGCGAGTGTAGGCCACCGAATACCCACAAGTAGGCACAATGCGGAAAGCCCAGTAAGGGTGGCACTCATGGACAGTAAGGGTGGCACTCATGGACAGTAAGGGTGGCACTCATGGACAGTAAGGGTGGCACTCATGGACACAATAGAATAAGATTTCGCCTGAGGGACGGAGTCATGTGTAACACGCCAGGGAAATCGGGAAAGAAGTACACATCGGAATCTAGCTTTCCACTCCCAAGTAGACGCCGCGATAGAACCAGTGACACCGGAAGTCCCCGCAGGAGCCACAATATCCACCGGCAACCGCAACGGCGTCGTCCTGACGAGCGATGTGTGCCAAGGCCGATCGGGACTCGATGAGCGAGCACAAGGTCTTGATCGAGAGACACCTGTAAGATCCTCACGTAACGTAATAGTATCAGCGCTGCTGGAACTATTTGTCCTCCATAAGAGACTCGAGCTTCTGCTCTCTTTGACACTCATTCCTGGAATTCCAACTGCCACTTACGCCATGGGAACGCGAGTATTCCTCCGCCAGAACTCGCTTTCGTTATCTATGCCATTACGAACGCTCAGTCATTCGTCATTCAACCTACTAGTACTGTTGTTATTGGTGTTAAGGTCTCACGAACAGGTCTGGGAACAGTGTATAAAGAGCGCGTCTCACGGGCAATAGTACAACTAAGCTGGTGTGACACGTA
>BOPN01003186.1:147294-154794 GCA_017312705.2 Penaeus japonicus | reverse complement strand
CTAATATAATGCGATGACAAGTTGACATGAGCGGATGAACATTTCCATCATGATTACTTACATGATGTGATGGTGATATTAAAGAGGGACATGCTTGCCTTCCTTCCTTAAAGATAATGTATCTTTTTAATATATAGTTTGAAAGAGCTTTTCTAAATTCATCCTGACTTGATTTTTTATAGTTGCACATATTACTTCTCATGAATAATTCATGCATTATACCAATATATTTTAAACAATATTCATGAAATTGTGAATGGACACTCATGTGATGATAGTCAAAGGAAGACAAAATGCGAGTTGCTTGATTTATTATTTGCACTCTCTTTTTTTGCGCGGGCCGGATATGTAGATTGTTTCACAGATAGTATTTCTGCGTAGTATTACTGGCATTTCCTCTCTATTCAGATAGATATTATTAACGAAATTCTTTCTCAAGACATTTACACAGAAAACGGAACTTTTTGAGACCTGCATTATGACATTTAGAATATATATATTATATATATATATATATATATATATATATATATATATATATATATATATATATATATATATATATATATATATATATATGTGTGTGTGTGTGTGTGTGTGTGTGTGTGTGTGTGTGTGTGTGTGTGTGTATGTATATATATATATTATATTTATATGTATATATATATACAATATTTATATATATATGTATATATATATATATATATATATATATATATATATATATATATATATATATATGTATGTATATATATTTATTTATATATGTATATATATATATACATATATAGATAGATAGATAGATAGATAGATAGATAGATATGTTTATTTATATAGATAGATGAATAGATGAATAGATAAATAGATGGATACTACTGACTGACAGAAAGGCAGACAGACAAACAGACAGACAGATAAACATACAGATAGACAAGCAAGCAGACAGACAGACAAACAGATGCGTAGACAAACCATTTGATAGATGGGTAGGTAAACAGATAGACAGAGAAAAACAAACCCGTCTCCCATACCACCCCCCCCCCCCCCAACAACGCCGAGACGAAGCAGATGAGAAAGGATTAATGGCTTGTTCCGCCGGTGATCAGGTCTAAATATCAAGCCAAGTTCATCACTCCCAGAAATGTCAGAAGGACGTCTCCGTTGTCAGGCGAATCAGGCATATGTCTAGTGCATGATTCACGGCCACCCAGTGCTTGTATAAGTGACTCACCGCATTCGATCCGCGGTGTGGTCAGGAGGCCGCACGATAGGTCTGAGGAGACGATCTTTTTGGAAACAAAAGGAATGATTAGACGGTGTAAGGTTTCTTGTCCGACCACAGGTTTAGCTGAGAGTTTGTAGGGAAGGGGTTTATGACATTTGTATGATTTATAGTTGTAGATTTATGTTTTTGAGTTTTGTTTTAGATCTTTCTTTTTTCTTTTTTTGTGTGAATAGATCTTTCATATTTCAATACTAAGGTTACCAATTCATCCTAGGTAGCGCAACAAAGTTGATACATATTATTATAACGTAAATAAATACTCGATTAAGGAGACTGAGCCAGCACCCCTTCCCCAACCCAGAATCCGAGGAGGAGCGGAACGTGATGCTGCACGCCCTCAGGCTGTGCGAGAACAACTTCGCCAGGTATTACCTCAACGAGGAGTTCGAGGAAGTGGAGTTCGACTTCCAACTTAACGACGACATTGTCATCGGGCAGCCGTTCAAGTAAGTCCCCCCTCCTTCGTGTCCTTTAAATGAAATATCTTTTCTTAGTGCTACTTTTAGCAAGAAGGCGCTAGTTTTTGTGTAAAAGAGCATTCATATCTCTTCGCTAACTCTTCGCAATGCAAGCACGATTATCAGGATCTTTTCGCCTTTGATGCGTCGAGTCAACTCTCTTCCCGGCACTGCGTCTGCTGCAACACACGCAGCTTCAGTCCCTATTGATTGGACTCTCTCGTAACTTCTTATATACATATATATGTGTGTGTGTGTGTGCATATATATATATATATATATATATATATATATATATATATATATATATATATATATATATATATATATATATATATATATATATATATATATATATATATAAATATAAATATATATATATATATATAAATATAAATATATATATATATATATATATATATATATATATATATATATATATATATATATATATATACATTTATATACATATGTGTGTGTGTGGGTGTATGTGTACACACATGCATACATATATATATATATATATATATATATATATATATATATATATATATATATATACATATATATATATATATGTATGTATATATATATATATATATATATATATATATATATATATACATATATATATAAATATAAATATATATATATATATATATATATATATATATATATATATATATGTATATATATATATATATATATATATAATATATATATATATATGTATATGTATATATAACATTTGTGCGTGTGAAACTGCATGTGCGTGAGTGCATGTTTGCCTGGTGAGAGTCCCCGCGCTGCCATCGTTCCTGCCCCCGAGCGAGCAAATCTCCCTCCGTGATCCTACACTCCCCAGGGGGCAAAGCGCCACGCCCGTTTCTGCTCCTAAAATTGTACTATTGTAACGCTATCGTGTCAGCGTCATTCCCCCGCGCCGCCAATAGAGATACGGGATAAGGTATCGGCCACAGGTTACAGGCGGGTCGTTCGCTGCTCCCCGAGGTGACCCCTATCTCTCTCTCTCTCTCTCTCTCTCTCCCTCAGCGGCCCCTAGTTTCGTAATGGCCTCCGCATGTCCCTCGCAGCAGTGTCCTCGTGCCTTTCAAAGCGGGACTTCGCCGGGCGTGCTCTTTATTAACTCAACGGGCCATCAGATGATCGATATCCACCGCGTGTAGAGTGACTCACTCGTGGCCGCCGGGCACGTGTAACCCCCTCCCCCCCCTCCCCCCCCCCCCCCCCCCCCCTTCCCCCTCCTCTCATGCTGCAGCGACTCCCCCCCCCCCCTTTTTCTGCGACTTCCTCCCTCCCTCCCTCCCCCCCCTGCTGCGACTCCGCTACGATCCCGACTGGCCTCTCGCGCCGGTGCATTCTCTCGATTTTTTATGGTCTTTGCAGAGGTAATTGGACGTAGGGAGAAATGCAGCAGAGGGTTTTCATTCCAGGGACGTTTGAATTTAGATATAATATTATATAAAATATTCTTTGATACGTCTCTGTACTCAACCTCACTCAGGATTATATTTACAGAACAAACAGTTCAGACACTGCATAAGAAGTTCAGACACCGAATGTAACACACTTTTCCTTTTTCCATAACTGAACAATATAACTGATCCATGAAAGAAAAAACTCAACCTCACGAAATGCAAACCAACATGCAGTCAGATCCCCTGAAATGCCCCCTGGTCTGCCGTTCGACATTGGCGTAGTGCCTGGCTCGACCTGCGACAACCCTGATCGACCACATTGCAATGCGCACCTCTCCCCTCCTTCGCTACTCGCTCTCGTTCTGTCGATCTTTGTCTTGTCACGTCTGCGGGTTTTTTTTTTTTTTTTTGGTTTCTTTAGATTCACTTATTTTGGAAATTCTGCTGCAAGTTTGGGTTATCTTGGGATGCACAGATTTATTGGCAAATCGATGTGTTCAGTCAGACACGGAATCTTCTGGAAGTGATGTTGTCGGGGTGACGTCATTGCAGGATTTTCACATTTGATGATTCGCTGACGCACTATTTTTCGTGTAAGATGGACTCTGCTTCTTCCATTAGTCTTTCCGTCCTTCTTATGGGTCGTGTTATACCTGCATATACAAGTATAACCTTTGGTGAATTTCATGTTCTCAGCTTGTTACTGGAGACAGAGAGAGGAGGTGGTGTCTGCTTCATTTTGGTGTTGATTCTCTTGATATCTAAAGTATTCTTATTTTTGAGACAGAGCTTGCATTATAATACTCTCCTTCGTGACAGGGATTTGCACGCACTACGTGTTAATCTGTAAAGATTTGAATTCTAATAATAATCCCAGCGATAATCGTTATAAAAATTTCGTAAGTTGTAGGTAAATTCCGTATTATGTTGCATGCCTTGCAAATTTATAATATATCAAATTAGTATTACTTTTAAGTTGCAACCTCTTCATATTCGTTTTGTATATCACGAAGAGAATAGCTCTCTGTTAATACTCACTTACCTGTGCGTGCGATCGAAGTCCTCGCCAAATTAGAATTTTACTAAATACAGTGACAGATCTTTATATATATATATTTACTCACCATCACCATTTGAACTGTAGTTTCATATCACTTAAGATTTTACATGCTAAACGAATAATCAATCCTGGTAACAAGCGTTTTTTGTCCACCTCCCCTTCCAAAGGTCGACTGTGGTGGTCGAGAACAAGAGTGCCAAGGCGCACGAGGTGGAGGTCGTGCTGCGCGCCGACACCATGCTCTACACAGGCCAGATCAAGACGTTAGTCAAGAAGGAGAGACACGATATCCAGTTAGAACCGCACTCCAGTAAGTGAGGAACGGATGAAAAAAAAAAAGGTTTCCTAAATAAAATAAAAAATCTTTATGCATAACGAATTCACTCTAAAGTCCTGAGATTTTTTTCCCCTGTTCTCGTAATCTGACTTTCCTCGCCCCTCAGAGCAAACGATTCACCTGGATGTCAGCTTCGACGAGTACTACTGCAAGCTGGCCGACCAGTGTGCCATGAACCTGGCCTGCCTCGCCAAGGTCAAGCAGACGGAGTTCGAGTACTTCGCCCAAGACGACTTCCGCTGCAGGAAACCCGACATTTGCATTAATGTGAGAAGCTGTCAAAGTCATTGTTGAGTGTGATATAACTGGATAGCTATAACACTTTTGGTCTGAGATAATCTTGGAGTTACACAACCAAGCATAACTGAATTCCATAAATGTCGCCATAAGTTTTCAACGCATATCATTTTCAAGAACAAAGAAGGTCGTAAAAAGCAAACCTCCATACACTTCCATCACGAACCATACTCTCATTCATACCCTCTTCATCCCATCAGGTCGACGGCGAACTACGAGTAAGCCAGGAAAGCAGCTGCACGGCCTCCTTCAAGAACCCTCTGCCCATGCCCTTGGCCCGCGGCCGCTTCATCATCCAGGGCGCCGGCCTCACCCGAGTCCAGTTCCTGAGGCTGAAGGAGTAAGATGCTCAACTTACTGATGCAGTTGCGATTAGTGTGTGTGTGTGTGTGTGTGTGTGTGTGTGTGTGTGTGTGTGTGTGTGTGTGTGTGTGTGTGTGTGTGTGTGTGTGTGTGTGTGTGTGTGTCTGTGTGTGTGTGTCTGTGTGTGTGTCTGCGTGTGTGTGTCTGTGTGTGTGCGTGTTAGTATGTGTGTTTGTATATGTATTTGAGACATACACACACGTACAGATCTATAGGTTGAAATCTGAATTTTTCATATCCAATATAGACCGTGGCAGGATGACTCATATGAAATATATTGGAAAAAGTAACGGTCTACGGGCGAGGAGGTCTGAATGGAATCGTGCTACTCGTTGCAGTTTCCTCTACAGGCTTTTACAACAACATTGCAATTATGTCAACGATATGTGTCAAACCGCTACCGTAATGTATAAAACTGAATCTAGACTGTTATTTGCGAAAACATTAAACAGAGAGTTATAAAAGTTGAATGACGCGACTAGACTTTATGAAATATTTGCCAACGCACGTCTGGTCTGACATCTATATTTATGTTGTTGTTTATTGTTTTCCTTTTACGGTCTCATAAGTTCGTCGAAAAAATAGTTTGTTTATTGCATTAATCTATCATTGTCATTCTGCAAAGCACCATGATACTTAAGTGGTTCATTACAGATAAAAGGTAGAATATTGATTTCAGTCAGTCTTTGACCGTTTCTTTTTTATGTACATGTATTTATAGAAACTTGTGTGTGTGTGTGTGTGTGTGTGTGTGTGTGTGTGTGTGTGTGTGTGTGCGTGCGTGTGTGTGTGTGTGTATGTGTGTGTGTGTGTGTGTGTGTGTGCGCGCGTGTGTGTGTGTGTGTGTATAGATAGATAGATAGATATATAGATAGATAGATAGATAGATAGATAGGTAGATACATACATGCATACATACACACACATATATATATGTATATTGTGTGTGTTGTGTGTGGCTGAATACATGTATATATACATATATGCATTAACCTTCCTACAAGCCCCTTCTCCCATCATCCCCACCCGACCATACCTCGAAGATTCAGACCTCCATCTCCCCGCACCGGCGTCCCACTGACCTCCCCTTCCTTGCAGTTCGGTCCCCGCCGGCGGAGAAGCCAAGTGTGAATTCAAGGTGAAGCCAACGCTCAGTGGAGAGAAAACCATCAACGTTATGTTCGACTCGAAGCAGCTGGAGGACGTGGACGGCCACCTCGCCGTCAACGTCTTCGAGCTCTCGACGTCTGTCACTCACACCAACGGCACTGACCAACGTGAGTGGCTTGGCTGAACGTATTACTTTTAGCGTCGTAAGGCCATGTGACCTGGTTCTAAGCTGTGTCACACTCTCATGCTTGTTTAGGTCTATGCACATTTAATTGTCAGTGTTGTTACTAAATAAATATGTTTTGTTTTATTTGATGTAATTATTGCATAACTCTGAGTAATTATTTTACAGTTGATTAATCTGTGGGAACTTACATGTCTTTAAGATGATTAAGACAGATATGATTGGACATTTCTATCCATATTTTCCGTAAATCAAAACAGTTCTTTTATAAAATTCTTGAAACAGCAGCTCATATAAGAATGTCACGTAAGTAACAATGACCCTTGACCTTCCAGCTCTCAACGGTGACGCCAACACTTCCGAGGAAGAAGGGCTTACCATGGGCGACTTGAGCAGTGGCAACTAGTGAGTGAGGCGGCGCATGCGCAGAAGGAACTAGAAACAAATGAATCAAACATTGATGATTAGACTTAAAACGACATAATTCCTCGATTAAAGATAAGAGACAGGATGCAAGACAACGCGAATGAATATTAAGAACGGGGAAATGAATAAGTGACAGATAAAGTTAAAGACGACACGAAAGAACAGATACAAAGAGATAACGAACGCTATTTCCCGCGCTCCGTCTGTGCTAACATTATGTGAAAAAAGGAGTTATAAGAGGAGGAATGGCAGAGGATTTCAAAGTGGCCTTTTGTGTTGCAGAGTTGCAGTCCCAGGCGGGATCATTACCTTGTTCTCATGAGCACAGGAGCACAAAAAGAAAGCAATATTTATACAGTCATCTGACATCCTCTCTGGCATCTAAGTGACTGGTGTAGAACCATGTCAGGATCGTATGAGGCAGAATGTAGATATTAAGTTATACATTTTATAGCTAAATCACCAATGTAATTCTTTCTTAAAAATCTGGCCTTTTCAGTATTCAGATATCATGCTAGCCTTTCATTGCCAAAAGTCTTTT
>BOPN01003186.1:129794-137294 GCA_017312705.2 Penaeus japonicus | reverse complement strand
ATGATGTAAATTACAATATCAATATCTCATTAATTCTCTCAATGGACAATGACTGTTAGTGATATATAAATTTGTTAGTGTAACTTACTTTTCAATATGGATCTACTTTATGTCTTTGTCATTGTGTCAGCAAGGGTACTTTCCTCTTGACATTCAGTGTTCCCCTTTTAGTATAAAGCTTTGCAGACGAGAGGAAGACTCTTCGCTTTAGAAAGCGTGCGCCGGTAAGTTCTCTATCCTGTATAAAGCACCGGAGATTAAAACAATATGTGACAGCTCTTAAGTGTATGCCACTGTCAGGTATGTAAATACTAGAGGTTCAGTTCCTATTCAAACACTGCAGAGAGTTTCTCATGTTGCACCGAGTAGAATAAACAAGGTAGTAAAACATCTGGAGAGAAGGGAGTCAGGTACGAGTTACCGGGGGCTCACGTCGGCACAGGGGATACACCCGGCTAGTTTCATAAAGATCTGCCTCCGACACACCTTTCGACGGGATAATAGATTCCAGCAAGCAAAATTCTTTGTTACAAATGAGAATATGAATGCATAATGTCATCATGAAACGATCACCACAAACTACAGCATATACATTGCCTACAGACTGTAGTTCCTGTGTGTAGGATTCTGTTTACACACACAGGTACACAACGCTCATCCTTTGTTGCTGAATAAACAGTTTCAAGTGTACGGTTCCTGCATTTCAATGTTGTTAACTTGTCTCCATCCTCTCTCACATACCCTGTCAATTTTATGCACGATATATAACTCAAAGGCTGATATCCGTTTCTAAAACAATTTCATTAATAAACCTCGAAACTTTTCTCATTGCGTGTGAATTTCTATCGAGCGTCTCTCTTTTGTTTGCTTTTTTATGATATGGCGCAGGTTGTTTCGATTGGGGGGCCCTAAATGAGTTGGAAATTGAGTTGTGCAGAGTAGGTTATGTCTATGTCATTTAAGTAGATATTTGGAGAATCTTATGTTTCTTTATCCAATATGTAGATTAGGTTAGTGCAGACAAAAAACATTCATCACTACCTTCAGTAAAGAAAATACAAAATAAACAAGATCTATACCTAATTATGATATAGCAAATGAATGATTAATTACAGTGTTTGGCCTATATGACGTTACATTATCCTAGTTAGTTGAATGATACTGTCCCTTTGTCACTTCATTTTAACGTGATATGTTATGATAACCCAATTGATGTAATTGTTTTCTTACTGGCTTATTCCATGTTATGTGTTCTTATGGAGGCAGTATTGCTTCCCCCATTTCAAAAATATAATATCTGAAATATCTAGAACATGAGCATTAACATCAAAAGCCATACAATAGCCCAAAAAGACGTGATGACAACAGAAATCCAGAAATAAAATGGATGAAGGAAAACACGATGCAAGTACGGGCGGGTAGGGATGAGGCGGGGGGGGGGCGTAAGATAAAGCAAATGTCATGTTCCTGGGAAGGGAAGAGGTTACTAGGCCAAGATCACTGCATATTTTCAAAAGAAAGGAACTAAGAATTATCGTTTGCAGATTTGTCACGTAGCGACACCTTCATTATTTGAGGTATGATATCTGATGAACCGTCACACCCGTCATGATCAATAGTCATGACTGAATAAAGTGGTTAAAGTAGTTGTTTGCAAACTTCTCTGTTATTCAATCAACCCTCGGTTCAGATCATCGATGATATAGCTGATATAGTTATCTTGGTCTCTGACTCCCTTAGAAAAGCGAAATTACCTAGTTATTGATTTTTCGACACTCGTAGAGCTACCACCAAAAAGGGGATCACGACCAAAAGAGACACGTGAATATTGCAATCACCATTGTACGAATATCTGTGAATATAGGGAAAACATTTTGCATTTCATAATTCTATCTTTAAAGGTTAGAAATAAACACCTTTCTTCATTTGAATCAGGATACGTTTGATTTTTGACCGTTGTGAATGTGTAGTTTCATTTTTTTTCGCCCAACATGACGCCCACCTGCGAGGTAGAAACTATACATAATCTCGGTTCACCAATTTAAGAGAAATATCAATGACACGATACTGTGCATTCCTCTCACTAGAAATTGGGTTTCTCGAGCTTGTAACAGTTACCCTGAACTTCACCTTTAGTCTCGTAGAAAACGGCAACACCTGAACGGGAGGAACTCTGAACGGAAGAACTCGAAGTCGTCTGCTAACTGCGCTGTCAGACGTATGATTATTTCTATCTCCTTTTCCTTTAGATCGACATTTACAAACGTTTGTCTAAATAATGAATGAAGATTATGGAAAATCATCTAAAAACTCTTGATTTATAGAAAATGCATCTAAACTGACGTTCGATGTTTTAATGGATGGTATAACAACGACACTGGGAATATTGCTGGCAGCATCTCACGATAATCAAAACAGTTGAGAAATGAGAGTGGAGGGGTGTATGCGTCGCTCTCTTCTAGCAAGCGACTGCGACTCGGCGATTCACCAGCGTAGTTAAAATTACACTTGTTATCGCAAGACGGAAATATTAGTCGGACCCGCCCTCTCCGAGCATCGCCAAGATGAGTCGCAACAGCTCGGGTCCGTCGCTCAAGAAGAAATTCGTAGGTCTAATTCGCCAGATCTCCCAGCCAGGCGGGTCCCAGGCCCTTGGCAGCGACCACCAACACACTATTCCCAGACCCGACACTTTTATTCATAAATATCTTCAAGGGTGAGTCCTACACCGTGTTGTTTGTCATGTTAAGAATTATTTGAAGTGTGTTACAGCTGGCAAGAACATTAAGAGCAGCTGAGGGCGTGCTGTAGGCGAGAACAACGATTCCTTGTGTGCCGAGGGCACAGGTCGCTGCGTCCCACCTGTGTTGTCGTCTCCCAACACGACACTCGTTCGTCAAGCTCTGTTCTGTTCTCACCCTTGCTGCTGTGTTCTGCTTATTGCTTGGGGCTGTCTTCTGTCCCTGCCCCCCCCCCCCCTCTCCCATCCCCTTCCCCCGCCGTGGCTATGTTGCTTGCACCGGACACCTGCCGCTACCCCCTTGTCCTTGGCGAGGTACCCAGGCCCAGGAACCTGCTGGTACACCCTTGCCATGCACCTACTAGCGGTCAATCACGTCCCCGGCAACACCCAGGGCCCCGAGACCGTCGAGTCGTATGACCTACTGAGTTTCCCGCTCTGATCGAACCATTGCCTTTACTCTGAGCTTTAAGCGATGGCCAGCGAAGGTTAGGGATCGGGGGGAGATCAGGTATTTCTGCTTGGGATCCATTACACTTGCATACTTGTCTGTCGGTTCTTCAAGCATTCGGTCGTTAAAGATGAGTGTGCTTTCATCCCGCCGGAAATGCACATGTACATCAGACAACGAAAGTGTTCACCTTCACTCAGGTGACCGGAAGTGCGAGTAACAGATCGTGAATAGGTACTTTAGATATTCACTCTCCGTGACGAAGAGAGACACATAATCTTTATTATAGACATATATTTAAGATACATGGATGATAAAGTGTCTTTTATTGCTATACTCAGTATTAAGATTGCAAGAAGGACCTTCTCAATTGTTCATACACTGACTGATACGTGAGAACGTGGTGCTAATTGTGTATTGATCCGGAGATTCCCTGCTTTGAGCTAGAATGACCTCGAGACTTATTTCTAAGCCCGGCTATTTCAAGTGCTTGCAAGAGGAGTAAAAATAATTTCCTTTGCCATTTCCAGGTTCTCTTAGATAACCGAAGCTGTGAGGAGAGAAAATTTTAATCAACCAAAGTTTAGCGGAAACGCGATATCGTTTGCATGCACGCATCACGCCCACATGTCTGTACTTTTCCAGCCATCACAAAAAGGGGGAGGGAGAAAAGTCTGGAAAGGAATGAAATATTGGTTAACACACATACATTCACACGTAATGCAAATAATATTAACAATACACCACTGTATGTGTAACTTAACACACATAGCCTACGCAACAAGTAAACTTTATTACGACCAGAGCAAATGTCAAGAACACTCGAAACAATATCTTCGGATACGTGTTAACGAGTTCCATGTATACACGCGGCTGTTCAGTGAAATATAAGATCGGACTGTCTTGTTATTCCAATTTCTCGTCTAGATGCGCTGAGAACATTACTGATAGCCTGTTGTATTGAATCTTTAAACGATGTAACTCAGAATATATATATATATATATATATATATATATATATATATATATATATATATGTATATATATATATGTGTGTGTGTGTGTGTGTGTGTGTGTGTGTGTGTATGTATAATATGCAATGTTAAATGCTTTATTCCGGTTATAGTACCTGTTCTTTGGACATTAATAGACTTTACAGTGCAAACTCTTTATAGAATTATTTAATGATAATGCATAGCTATTACTGACAAATGATAAATTGTCTATCGGAATATATTTTGGCTGTCCTTGTAAAACTTCTTGCTACGGCCGTGCTTTGAGTAGGCCTACTTTAAAAGAATGCGGATACCTTACCGGACCGGGGGGGACAAGGGGGCCGAGGCGGCTTTAAGGAGAGATAGGGAACTCCGAGGGGCGTGGTGTTCTGAGGAAGGAGGAGGAGGTGTGGTTCGTGGGCAGGGGTGTAGGTTGGGCATGTGTATTGGTACTCGAAGGAATTTGCAAGGATTATTGCGTGGCTCTCCAGTGCGGAAAAGTAGGTTGTAGAGACGCAATGCAAGATGAAGGGCAAGTTCTATCGTTCACAAGTTATGTCATCGGGTAATATCCTTTCGAAGCGGCTACTGTACATGATTCTGCGCCGATTCTCTTGACTTGTGTTCGAGGTAGTGACATAGAGCTCCGTGTAGAGGATTTGGTGTTTGAAGGGAAGTATGAGGCCAGTAAAGTAATTACGGGCTGAAAGGACCCTGGGCACTCGCGCGGGGATGCCTAAATGGATTTGTGGCATCGCTAGAGGGGAGCGGTGTGCAAGGCGTGGCATCTTTACGAGGGCTAATCCGCGTTGCAAAGGACGCGTCAGAATTATAAGGATTTATGGCACGGCGGAAGTATAAGCAGAGGGTGCCTCCCAAAGGATAATATCATTATTGAAATTGATATTAACTTTGATACGTCGGAGGAGAGAAAGCTCTCAAGATATCACGCGGCGAGATTGTTTTACCAGCCCCCTCCTCCGTCCGACCGAATGCAGATGCTTCTATGGAGTCATGATTCTAAATAGCTGGGAAGGTCATCTGCACGTGGTTGCTGAAAATTGTAGCATGTGGCAACGGGGCGAATATGTGAGGACTGGACAGTGTAAGCGTTTTATGGTTTATTACGTGTGGCTGTTGTCATTTGGGAAGCTCTGCATTAATCTGAGGAAGTCCCTCGATTGGATTGGAGTAGGTAGAAAATGTCAAGTTTTTTGGTCATAAGGCCAGCATGTATATCATCACATCCTGGTCTTTCATCGCCCCGTGCGCATTATATTGGGGAGAATTTCGGCTCCGGTATGCAGGAATGCGGCATTCTTTCGTTTCTCCTTTGTCCTTAGGCGAGAGGAAATATCCTTCTGTATTATAGCTAGAGCATTAACAACGAAGATGAATAATTGATGCTCTCTTTATCTCTCTCTCTCTCTCTCTCTCTCTCTCTCTCTCTCTCTCTCTCTCTCTCTCTCTCTCTCTCTCTCTCTCTCTCTCTCTCTCTCTCTCTCTCTCTCTCATTCATTCATTCATTCATTCATTCATTTTTTTTCACATACTCATTCTCTTCCTCTCTTTCCTATCCTATCCTCTCCTCTCCCTCCATCCTTTCTTCTCTCCCTCTCTCCCTCCTCTCATCCACCTTTCCTTCCTTCCCTCTTTCCCTCTCTCTCTTCCTCCCTCCTTCCCTCCCTCCCTCCTCTCTCTCTCCCATTCTCCCTCCCTCTCTCCCTCCCTCTCTCCCTCCCTCTCACGCCTCCGTTCTCTGGCGTATGTCGAGTATTGCAGTTGAATAAATATCATATCCCGTGTTTCGACAGTATTTGTAGCGGGGCCTCTCCTCCCCCTCCTCCCCCTCCATGCTCTTTGCTTGGCCTGGGCAGAGCGCCGGAGTTTGCTTTGGGAGGAGCGCTTGTTTTTCATGCTAATATTTTGCATAGAAAGCTTATTTAATGTACTATCATCTCTGTTCTGCCGAAGCTGATGCGGTCCTTGTTCTTGTGTGTTGGCTGTGGGATGTATGTATTTTTTTGAATGTGAAGTTGTTTTGATAGGCCTTTTTTCTGCTTGTATCTGATGGTTAGGGAGGGGGGGGGGATGTTTTGAAAAAAATATTGGCTCTTGAAAGAACGCTCGAGCAAAAGCGAACAACAAAAGAGATATAAGTGGAGCACTCAACCGCGAGCTACTGGGATCTCTCATCCACCCTCCCCCCTTCGCTTTCGCCGCCCTCTCCTTTTCTCCTCCTTTGCCCTCTTTTTGCTTGCCCCTTCTCCTCCGTTCACTCATTCCTTTCCCTGTATTTTCTTCCACTTATGCTGTATCTAACTATTCCTTTTAAGTGTGTATGTCCGTTTCACCTGCTTAAGTATTCTTTTCCTTTCTCACTCTTTTAAGTTATCCCATCTGTTTCCTCTTTTCATCCTTTTCTTCCCATTTTCCTTGTCCATTCATTTTCCCTGTTTCAATTCCTATTTCCCTTTCATTTTCTCTCCCCTCTTTATAGCATCTCCTCCTTGATATGTGATACCTCGCACGCCCACGCACCCCTGCTTCCCTTCGCCCCCCCCCCCCCCCCATCCCCTGCCTTTTAATAACCAGCTCGTCGTCACTCTCACGCGACACCTGGTAGATGGTAGATGTAGGCTAAATGGTAGGGGATGGAAAGGAAGAATTGTAACAGGGTGGCGCCACGTGGTACCGCTTGGCTAGTTGTGAACTTTTACTGAGTGTGAGGCCCTGGGGGAACCTGCTCGTGGCTATGTGCCTGGTTTGTATGAACTGGTACCGTCCTTCGCAGCCCCTTCATCGATAGGTTTAAGAGTAACCAGCTGATTCGTAATCATTAGCAACCAATTGGAGACCAATAATAGATTGATAATTGTAGAGGAATTATCTAGAGAATCGCCGGTGCAAAACGCTTAGTTGACGGTACTTAATGACGGGGCTGCCGTCCATGTGCACTTGCATAGACATGATTGGATATCTGTTCATATATGCAACGCATGCTTAAAAGCACACAAACATGCACATGCGAAGATGCACGCGCACAGGCATACAACAGACACGTCTGAATACCGTACACATATGTAAAACCTCATTCATACACTTGGTTACTCACTCCCGTGCTCACAAACGCAGATGTTCATATGCCCACTCCTTGCATTCACGTGTACACTCACACTATTGCCTCATACGGGATGGGCGTGCGTTCGTCACACCCGGCTTTGGTGGAGCTCAGCTGAACCTACTCTCGTGGGCGGGGTCCCGGGATACCTTGCCAGTCGTTCGCTTTGGGGGAAGCGATGCGTTTCTTGCCT
>BOPN01003186.1:109794-119794 GCA_017312705.2 Penaeus japonicus | reverse complement strand
GGCTCCGATTGTCCTGGTTCGCGGCTCCAATTATCCTAGCTCTTGTGTCGAGGTTTTCCTGTGGGCGTTGAGGGCGGCCGAGTGCCCAGCGCGGAAGGAACACTTGGCCAGTATGTCTCCAGGTGGATTGGATTGGCGGATGTGTGTGATTAGGCGAGGGTTGGTAAGGGGTATGGCTTGCGCGCATGTGTTTGTGTGTGTGTGTGTGTGTGTGTATTTTTGTCTTTGTCTCTGTGAATGCACGTTGTTGTTTGTGTGTATATGTAAATGTGCTTGGATGTCTGTCTTTGTATGAGCTCCTGATTTTTTGCTGACCGAATTATAATCGTCGATTCATTTATTTTTTTCGCTTCTCTTTGATCTTTATGTGTATGAACGCTGGTGTTATAAGCATTTCGCTGGTGTACAAGAATCCGCTATCTTGTACTTTTTAAAATACCCTTTTTTATCGCCAGACGTGAGACCAAAGGATTCATTTGTTAAATCCATTTTTATTTTTTATAAATACAGCATCAGGGGAAAAGGAATCTGCATTACAAATAAATAAATTGCTGTATTGTGTCATTTAATCAGCCAATGAGATTACACAATAGATTTCTGTATTTTGTCATCAAATCAGCTGATGCAACTTACGTTCTCAGAAAATATACGCGGATTATGTTGTCAGGAGGCCTATTATATCGTTATGTTTTTCATTGCTTAAGTGCGATTTCGCGCAGGTGGTTGAGTCTTCGAGGCCGTTTTGTCGTCGGATCTCACTTTTTTGGTGAGGGAGGGCTGGGGGGGGGGGGCGTGGTATGTGAGCGTTATTCTCTCTTCTCCTCCCCTCTTTGCATTCATATCTTTTCCTCTCCTCTAGTCCGTTAATCTTATGTACGTTATCTCTCTCGTTTTCTTTTTGTTCGGTGAGACCGTCTCTTGTTCACGTTTTCTCCTTCTTGCTCTTATCTTCTCGGCTTTCAACCTTCCCTTGTTCTCTGCTCAATCTTATCGGTTCTTGCTATTCTCGCTCTATCTCTCCGTCTCTACCCTACTTCCTCCTTTCTCTTTTCTCCTCCTCCCCTCCCCTCCCCTCCCCTCCCCTCCCCTAAGGGCCTCGGCACGCCCACTACTTGACTTATATACGGTATATAGGCCACCACAGAACAGACAACGGGCGCCCTCCCTCCCCCTCCCTTCACCCTCTCCCTCCATCCCCCTCACCACTCCAGTCCCCATTCCTCCCTCCCGCTCCCTTCCCCCCTCCTGCAACCCAGTCCCCTCCCTCCTTCCCCCCACCACTCGTCCCTTTCCTCCCTTCCTCCCTAACTCCCTCTCTCCCTCTATCCCAATACTCTAGTCTCTTCCCTCATTCCGTCCCTCAAGTCCCCTCCCTTCCTCCCTCCCTCCCCTCCAGTCCTCTCCCTTCCTCTCTCCCTCATTCCCTCCCTCCCGCAACTCCCTCCCCTCCCTCCCTTTCACCACTCCAATCTCCTCCCGCCCTTCCAGTCCTCTCCCTTCCTCCCTTCCTCCCTCCCTCCCGTCACTCCAATCCCCTCCCCTTCTTCCCTCCGTCCTATCACCCCAGCCCCCTCCCTCCCCTCCATGCGCCACTTTTTCTTTGCTTGTTGTGTGTGTTGGGCAGTCGAGCTAGGCAACCTCGTGGTCAAAGCGTGTTTTTTCTATATATAATATTTTGCTTCCACGTGCTTCCGGTCTTGTAAGTGTGTGTGTGTGGGGGGGGGGGGGTGGCAAGGCGGCCTTGTGGGTTTAGATGTTTTATGTGTGGTCTCTGTTTGTTTACTTGTTGTTGTTTTTTTCTCATCGGTTTCTACTGCGGTTACGTCTCTTCCTCCTTTTCTTGTGTGGCTTGTCTCTTCTTGGTTTCTCTTATCCTCGTCCCTGTTTTTATTTCCACTCTCTGTCACTCTTCCTCTCTCTTTCTCTCTCTCTCTCTCTCTCTCTCTCTCTCTCTCTCTCTCTTATCTCTCTCTCTCTCTCTTTCCGTTTTTCTCTCTCCGAAACTCTCTTTGTCTCTATATGTCTCTCACTCTCTCTCCCTCCCTCTCCCCTCGCCCCCATTCCCTCCCTCCCTCCTGCCCTCCCTACCCTTCGCCCCTTTTCCCTCTCTCCCTCCCCTCTCATTCTCCTTTCTCCTCCCCCTCTTTCTCTCTGTCCTCATTCCATTATTTTCGTCCTCATTTCCCCACTTTTCCCCCTTCCCTGGTTCCCCTCGCATCCCTCCTTGTCGAAGGATGAAAGGGAATTAATCCAGGATCAATACTGCCTGGACACCGTTAGCATGACCGATAATAGGCCAGGTAGTGCCATGTAGTGCCAGGTAGTGCCAGGCTCCCTCGTCATGCGGACTTCCTGGTGGCGAGGCAGCATGGCACTAAACAGCCTTGGATCGACTGTTCATGATTACAGACTGCATGCTGTGTGTGTGTGTGTGTGTGTGTGTGTGTGTGTGTGTGTGTGTGTGGGAAGGGAGGTGAGTGAAGTGGGATGGGAGGTGAGTATGCGTGTGTGTGGATGTGTGGGAGGAGGGGGAAGGGGGAGGGGAAGAAGGGAGGTGAGTGTGCCTGTAGGGGGTGGGAAGAGTGGGTATGAGTGAGGGGGTGAGTTAGTGTGTGTGTGTGTGTGTGTGTGTGTGTGTGTGTGTGAGTTTATGTGAGTTTATTGAATGTGAAGACGATGGTGCACGAGTGATGGCACGGCGCTCTGGTGACTGTGCCTGACTGTTCTTGGTTGGTATGTGTTTGTATGGGGATATCAGGGCGCATGCATTTTTCCGCTTTGGTCACGAAGAAACAAGAAGGAGTAGTGCAAGGCTGACGCAGGAACCTTCACGAGATCTCGCGTTGCAGAACTTGGACAAGCATAAGGTCAGGGACATGAGCGGAACAGGGACAAGGTTTGAATATAGATGTTAGCCTTTTATAGACCAGTGGTGGAGGTGAGGGGAGGTGAGGGTGGGGGGAGTGGGCAGGCCTCGTTGAGTGACTTAACTGGTTATCTTGGGGGAGGAGACGTAGTTCCTGGGGATGCTGGGGAAGGGGTCGGGAGGGCGGGGAGGGAAGGGGATGGGGCGGACGATACGGAAGGGGAGGCGAGAGGACGGGACGGGTGAGGAGGGGAGGGGAACAGATAGGACGTCAGGGGAAAGGAGGGGGGGGGGGAGAGGACAAGAGCGGAGGGAAGGGAAGGGGAACTGATAGGACGCCAGGGGAGAGGAGGGGAAAGGAGGGGACAAGAGGGGATACTGGTGACCACGCCATCATGCTTGTCTAAGGCGGGAGATGGAGGCGGCAGTTGTTCTCTTGTTACTTCTCAACAGTGCACCCGGAAAGATTTTCTTCTGAAATTGCTATGGATTACTGCTTTCTCTTACTTACAGATGCATGACCACGCGCACGCATGCTTATACCCACAAACAACCGACGTAACTATAAACACTTTTAGATATGTGGAAATTAAAAAAAGAAGGAATGAGAGAATTGGCAAGACAAACACGGATAGAAACCCCAAACAAAACAGCGAAAGGAATTGAAAGAATAGAAATGAGAAAAACAACCCTTGCCTCCCCCCTCCCCCCCCTCCCTCCCCCCTCCCTCTCCCTCTGTGCTACTTGGCTAGGGAAGCAGCACAGCAAAGCCGCACCTTCTCACCCGCAGTACCTTCACCTTGGTATTGGTAAACAAAGTCCCCGAGAAGGAAGCGAGGGATTCGTTTTGAGAGAGGTTGCTAGGTAATTGTGAGATTCGATTTGTTTTGGGTCTGCTGATTCGCTGCGAACTCCATGCGCTTGCAACGTGATTATGTTTTATCAGTTGTTGAACTTCAAGCAATAATTGTTATGATTATCATGATTGTTATAATTTTATACATATTTATATGTATATGTATAATTTTATACATGTGTTGTATATGTTTATTTATATATATACACAAAGATACATATATTCATAATACATTCTTTTCACAGAATGATTTGTACGTTCTATATTTTCACAAATGTTCCTTTCTATTGCATTTTAGATTAATGCCATACACAATTTATGTAGCTTTAATATTGATATCTTCCTATTTTGTTTCAGGTGAGTATCGAGAGTGTTCGCATAACCAGCCCACGCATCGCCGGCTGTAAGTATCAGAAGAGAAAGCAGAATTGTTGCTGAATATTGTTGCGAATATCCAAGAAAATAGTACTACTCTTGGGCTTGTTCACCCCAAGCGTTTTAGAAGATTCCAGAATTCCAGAATTCTTCAAGGGTCATAGTAGGTCGAGTGTGTCGTAGTGTCGTGGAGGACCTTGCACCTGGTGGAGTACCTTTGCATTTAGCATAATCCTCGAGTGTGCGAGAGTGTGTGGGAGGAGTGTCGCAGAGTACCCAGGAGTGCCTGAGAGAGATAGAGGGCGTTGGCACGGTATATTCTGGTCCTGCTCTGGCACACCTAGCATGCTTGTGCCACGGGGGGACCGCACCCCAGAAGCACACGCTGAAAGGGAGGACCTCATCATCCGGAGTTTCCCCGAGGTGGGCTTGGGAGTTGCCTTCTTCGGCTTCAATTCTATACTTGTTGGCGTCGAACAAAGGCTGTTGACGAGGAAGTTTCGTGATCCGCCAGCTGTTACTAATAGGTCTAATAGGTGTGGTCTGTAGCTACGGAATGTTGGAAGGTTTTGTTTTCGATGGGGATTCTCATTCGTAGATGATATTAGGCAGGGGATATTTGTTGTTGTTTTTCGTGTGTGTTATTGTTACACGTAGCTGTAATAAATTCGGTTATGGTGGATGGTCAGACCTGTACAGATAGGCACACTATCCAAAAAGGGAACTTTAAAACACACCACAAACCGAGAGATTAATCGTCGTCTTATTATCTATCGAAATCAGCCATTCTTTGAAAACTGCAAAACCGTTTAGCGTTTAAATAACTCATTTGGTGTCGGTTGGCAGATTTTACCCGTTCTAGCCAATGAACAGGGACGAGAGACATGAATAAATATTTTGCAGATGAGATTGTACATTCTATTGGCTTCCTCATAATCGAGTGAGGATTATATGCTATGCGGACAGATCAGGTGAGGTTCCTGAACAGCCGCTTTGTATTTATCTAATTGGGTTTATGTTGGGTTCACTGAGCCGTTCGAAATTTCCTTGCCAGGTTGGAGAATGTATTTTTTGTTGTTGCATTTTCTCATACAAGGGTTGAGTGAACAGACACCCCACCCTACCCTACCCAGACACCGAGGAGATGTTGCCCGAAATTTAAGCATGGATGCATCGTTGCGTATGATTCAAGCATCGTGGCCTCCAGATGCAAGAATTCGGTACTGCGTGACCACTTCCTTGCCACAGACAGCATTGAACCCCTCCCCCCTTCCCTCCCCTTCTTCACCTCTTTCTTGCCCTTCCCCCCTCACCCCCCCTCCCTCCCCTCTTTGCGGCTCGACTGCATCTAAGGATTTCTTCCGGATGCCGAGCGTTTGAGGTTGAGCGAGCGCCCTCAGGTGTCGTCCTTAGCGGCGCATCTCCCGGGACGACGCCGCGCAATCAAACATGTAAAGGCAGTTTAATGAGATCGTTGGCCCGGATCCATGTTAGGCAAAGTTTGCAGTGATTAGCATGAGGATGGGGAGGGAGGAGGGGGCGCGAGGAGCGACGGGAAGGGGTAGGTGGGAGGGTGGGAAGGGGCGGCGTCCCCCGGGAAGGAATCCATGAGTTTGTGTTTAGAGGATTCTCCAGGCTGCTTCCTCTCGCAGGTTGGCGGGCCCCCGGCTTTTATGCAAGATGGGAGTTCGGAAGTTTGGAAAATCTTTTTAGGATTGCTGCTTTACCTGGGACGGGAGAGTGAGTCGCTCGCGGAGAAGTTATATGAGGCGGGTTTTATCGAATTACCCTTGCCGTCATGTGGAACACGCTTTACAGCATCATTATTTTTTCTGCAGTTCATTTTCTTTTTCAGTAAGATGCAGAAACGTAATCGCATGTAGCATAGCGTAGAGGCACGAGGGAGAGAGGGGGAGGGGGAAGCCAAACCAGCTACATCGGCTTAATGGCTCTGTTCTGTTATGAAAAAAAAGTTCACAAAACAGGGAGGGAAAATGGAGGGTGTAAACTTTTGTGCTTTTGTTCTCCGTATTACCCGGGAATGGATATACATTTTTGTGCAAGTGCTGGTGATGCCTTTGTGATCCAGCGGATGTAATTAGTTAAGTTAAATATCAGAAAGAATAGAAACGCGTGTTGTGGAGGGAAAGAAAAGGAACATCTCGTGCCCCATCAACAGACAAGGCCGGAGATCCTACACATCACCCGAGGAATATGATCTTTATGCGCGAATGAATAAAAAAAAAGGCATATCCACCAAGCATACGCGAAGGACGCGGCCACCATTTGGGAAATATAACAGCGGCGAAACGACCATACGGAAAATAGAACGACCGACTAGAGGGTCATTAAGACCTTTTAGGTAAGTATAACGCCCTTCGGGAAAGAACCGGGAGGACTATGAGAAGCCGACTGTGGCATCCTGGGGACGCTACGTCCTGCGAGAAAATGGGAGCGTTAGGACACCAAGAGCTGCCGCCGGAGGGAAGATAGAGGGGAAGGGGGCGAGGATCATCCAGGCGTGGTCTGAGTGTCTTGAGAGCCAGTAAGTCGTCGATTGCGCGGTGCGGGTAGAGATCGTGGTGGCAAGTAAGTCTTTCGAATCTATTGGCGAGCCAGTACAAGTAGCGGTTCACGTAGAGTACTGCAGATGTGGGAATATCTCAGAGTGAGGCTTACAAAGAGCATGGGAGAAGCGAAGATGCATGACCTGGTCAGGAACGCGTGAGAGCCAGCGTGACCTTCGCCTCCCCTCCCCTCTCCTCCTGTGCTTCCCCCTATCTATACCCCTTGTTCATCTCCCTCCCCCTCCCCTACTCCCCGGCCCGAGAACGCGCCGCTCGTACGCAGAAGGGACAGGCTCGAGTTACCACTTTAATTTTCTCGCCCCAACTTGTGGTGACCGCGATGGCGCGTCGAGGACGAGCGAGGAGAAGAGGGCTGGCAGGCGGAGGCTGTGTGGTGGCGTCAGGTGCGACCTCTGTCGGATATCCCCACGAAAAGATACTTCTCCTTGTGATATATATATATATATATATATATATATATATATATATATGTATATATATATATATATTATCTATATATAATATAAATATGTAATATATATATATATATATATATATATATATATATATATATATATATATATATATATATATATATATATATATATATATCATATGTATGTTTTTTTTCTTTCATTCGTGTCGCTTTGTTTTTTCTGTTTAATATCTATTTCAGTTTTACATTACTCACTTGGTACGCTTAAAGCTGCTCATTTTGCAAGCCCAGCTGAATGACTTCGCTGGCATCCGACTGAATGGTGCTTCCCAAAACCCAACTCCCACGGAACAAGTATCAGCCTCCCTTAGCGCCCTGTGCCCCCCCTTCGTCTTCAGGGACATCACCCCCTCCCCCACCCCCCTCACACACATCCTCCCCTCTTGGAGTTGAGTAAAAAAGGCTGTATCTCGACGGGAGGCAACAGTGAGATATTCTTTTGTCTGTCTCTTTTCTGTCCTATTGTTTTTCTTTCTCCATCTCATTCTTCTTATTTTTCCTTGTCTCTCCCCAGCCTGTCTTTATCTTCTCTCCTCTCTAATTATCTTCCCCCCCCCCTTTCCCTTTCCATCCCACTCTCTCTCTCTCTCTCTCTCTCTCTCTCTCTCTCTCTCTCTCTCTCTCTCTCTCTCTCTCTCTCTCTCTCTCTCTCATTCTCTTTATATATATATATATATATATATATATATATATATATATATATATATATATATATATATATATATATACATATACATATACATATATATACATATATATATACATACATATATATATATATATATATATATATATGTATATATATACATATATACATATATACATATATAATATATATATATATATATATATATATATATATATATATATATATATATATATATATATATATATATATGTTTGTACATATGTATGTATTTTTTTGTAAGTCTCGTCTTGTCCCTTTTCCACATCTGGCTCATTCTTGCCATATGTGCCACAATACCTCTATAAACGCTGCAGTGCCGCGGGAGGGACGGTCGGCGCCGCCGCCATCATGGCTTAACCTGCCACCAGGATCTGTCTGTTGAAACCTCGCCTCGGCCCCGTCCTCGCCGCTGCCGGAGCGACTAAGACATTCGGGCGCATCTCAGATTCTGCTTCGAGACATGCCATGGAGGGAGAGGCGTCAAGGTCGTCCTCCAAGGAAATATATCCAGACTAAATGATGGAATGAGAGGTGTGTGTCTGTGATTGAAGGACATATAGATAGGTAAAAAGAGAGATAAATAGATAGATAGATGGATAGATAGATAAAAGATAAAGAGAGAGAGAAAGAAAGCAAGAAAGAAATTTTCATGACAGTGCAGGCTGTGTTTGGGAGTGATGGTAGAGCGGGGGGAGAATAATCTGCGTTTCCTAGGGAGATTAATTGCACCGGTGCCGCCCGACGTATTATTGATGCTGCGTCGCCATTCCGCGAGCCGTCTCAGCCGGATGGTCCCCCGGGATAGCCGGAAATTCGCCAAAGGAAATCCATTATGAGTGTCGGGGGCGCCCTCGGAATATGTTAATTTCTTCAAGCGAGGAGCATCTTGTCCTGCCAACTGCCAAAGAAGCCGCTGGCGTATGGAAACCGCCTTATTTATAACTATGTTTGTTCGAAAGACATGTGGTCGGTGATTGCGCCTCGAGTCCCGCTGTTGTTTTGCGCTTTTTGCTGTTTCTCAAGCCACGAGGAGTGATGCGGACAGTAATGGCTCGCTCGACGCCAGTTATCTCTTTGCCAGAAGTTTACTCTAATGCCGCTGTTTATGATACTTTTCGCTTTTGCTGTTCAACTGTATAACACTATTTACCATCGTGCTTTAGGGTGTATTTAGATCGATAGATAGTTATGGATGTAGGCGTATATATTTGTGTGTGTGTGTTTGTTTTGTGTATTTGTATATGTATTAAAGCGGTACTTGACTTATTGTAGCGGCAGAATCATCTGAGACAAGAAAATGGAACGACTCGGATCATAGTTTGTCCTTGACTTTTTATTCATTTATTTATTTCCAAATGATTAAGCTGATTCAAATACAGGTAACAGATGACTCAACCATGAACAATGATCGCACCTGAAAATAAAGGGGTACACAAATATAAACTTAAAACTAGTATTTTCCTTTGCTACACACACTATTTTTTTTCTCTGTGTATATGTATATATATATATATATATATATATATATATATATATATATATATATATATACACATATATATATATACATTTATATATGATGATATATGAATAAATCTAATTTGTCTCTCAATTTAATTTCAAAACTCGAAAACAAAATATCTAGCTCTTTTTCGAAATTATTTATCAAATTTTGTTTGTGAAATACAGCTTGTGTGAAATAGAACATTCACGTATTAGCAACATTGTGCAAATAAAATTTCGGCCCTGCTCTTCGCTATGATATTGGAATACAACATTCAAGAATATGAAATTGTACTCAGTGTATAGTAGTTAATGTCTTATTCATATATTAGCTACCATTTCCGCAAATAGTAATAGAAAGTAAAGAGAAAGATAATGATTTTAAAAAATAGCTACGTAATTCAGGCAAAGTTTCAGACGCTTATTTCTGATCATACTGGTAAATCATTACCCTTCATGTATATGCTTCAAGTAATGGCTTTGCTTATTCATTCACTATTGTTCATATAAAAGAATGAACAACCTTTTTGCTATACACAGGAATATTGTAGCAAAATGATAAGAAAGTTTTAGCTATTGATTCATTTATCTTAAAATAAATGAATAAATAAAAAAAAGTAGTATATTGAAAACATTCATCTACGTGCCT
>BOPN01003186.1:97294-99794 GCA_017312705.2 Penaeus japonicus | reverse complement strand
ACACACGCACACACACATACACACACACACTCTGTTTATATACATACATACATATATATAAATGTGTGTGTGTGTGTGTGTTTCAAATTGACGTATGTTATGACCGGTAGACCGTTTGGACGCGCTTGAAATGCGCATAACGAATGGCCGAATATATTTTGGCGGGAGCAATTCTCGTTATCGTAGGCTGGGGCAGTTTAGACAAACGGCCAGTCACACTGACGTTGTGGCAGCACTGATGCCTTTCGAAACAAACCATAGGATTTCAGATTGCGAGTATGCCGGAAGGGAACGATATTTCATATACGTCAAAAGAGGGGCTTTGGCGGATGGAGGCGAAGTCGGCTCCGGACTCTCTGCAAGAGGTCGCCAGGAATCAGGCCGCACTCGCAATGCTCATTGCGCCAGCCTACCCAAGGTAACATGCAGCAAGAGTCATGAATGGGTCGTCAGCGCTGGGAAGGCAAGTGGCGGCACCCTGCTTTGTCGCCAAGTGTTGCATCCGTCGAGGGACAATACGGCTTTAAGATGCAATCCAAAGGCCTTTACTCGGGACAAGTGGCTCTCTCAAGGCTTCGGCCGTTTGTAAACTGCTCTCACGGAGAAGGGAAGTGATCATCCCACCGCTTCAACCTTGTGAGCCGGCGTTAAGATATCGGCAAGGCTCTCAACGCTGGAAAACCCCGGGCGGAGACTGAGGACACACGTAGGGAATGGCGATGGAGAATAACGCTGTGAAATAGGATGACAAGAATGGCGGAGGCAGAATCTCCTCCCTCGCCGGATATAGCCTTGGAATTAGAACACAAGACGCATCCTGTCGTCTGCCGTTTCCATCCAGTTTGCAGAGTCACTCGACAGGATGTTTCCGTGCCAAGGTGTTCCAAACCGAACTTCGCCGGGGGCTGTCCGCTGCAAAGGCATTGATCTTCTGGTGTTTCTATGATATCAGATTTTGATATTGGAGAAATTTAGGGAGTATATCACAGGTAATTGAATGCTGGACCACTGGCATCACGAGTGGCATCCAGGAAGATAGCAAGAAGGAACATTAGTCAGAGCAGGTCAGGACGAGAACTTGGAGTCAAAGTAGTATCTCTCTACAGGGCCTTGATAAGATGGTAAAGACGGACAAACAGACCTTTGCACTAGAGCAGTGATTTCCTAATTTTCGATGTTTCGAGAATTCTTCACATTGATCAGAGCTCCGTAATGACCTCACTTTAAAACTTAAATACAAGAAAGTGTCACTTGAAACTTTCTGGATTGACATTGAGAAAGATTTTCCACATTTAGATAAAAAACTCTCCAATTTTCAAATGATGTACAGTAAGTGTGTATATCAATAATGAGATTTACGTATATGTGTGTGTGTGTGTGTGTGTGTGTGTGTGTGTGTGTGTGTGTGTGTATATGAATATATATATATATATATAGATAGATAGATAGATAGATAGATAGATAGATAGATAGATAGATAGATATACATATATACATATATATATATATATATATATGTATATATATATATATATATATATATATATATATATATATATATATATATACATATATATATATATACATATATATATATATATATATATATATATATGATAGATAAAAAAATATATATATATATATATAAATATAAAAAGCTTAAGTGCCATAAATATATTAGTCGTACTAAATAGTATGAAAACCACTGCTCTAGAGAAATATGCGCTACAGTAAGGAAGGCCAAATTAAGTATTTAAGTCTCCTGCGATGCCCACGTTCTGATGAAGATGACGTCACTGACCTCCATTGCTGTCGCCCTTCCAAGGACCACGCAGCACTCCTAGGGGTTCCTGCCACACACTCTAAGAGAGTGGCCTATCCGATGCTTCTTGTGATGATTGGGATGTCAGATGATTACATTCATAGCTAAGTATTTGCTGACCCTCTGCATTCATCACTCCGTCGACGTCATCACCATCCACTTCTACCACAACCATCATCAGAATCAGCCATTAGGTTTGGCATCATCGTCATCGTCATTATACTCGGCTTCATCAGCAGCCGCAGGATCATAAAGTATGCATGATTTGTTTTCGTTTTACCTACCGTACAACGGAAGTAGATTTGCACATACGTGTATTAACGAAATATGTATGATTTTATGAATGTGGCACTACGTTAATTTGAACCAGTACGACGACGCTTCACAACATTGCGCTGCAAAGAACAGGCCTATAGAATAATAAATGTTGCCGACGTATAGGCAGTAGGCGTGTGTGTGTGTGTATGTGTGTGTACATGGAAGATCGAGGGGGGAGGGGGTACAGGGGTGGGACCAGAGGCTGGGGAGGAGAAAGGCACGGAATTCCTATGAGTTTTGTGGGTAGCGAAGGGAAATAGTGGCTACGTGACCCGCCTGAGGAAAAATATCTCCCCTCGTTGTTCGGTAATGCTGGGAGGGGGAAGTATGATCCTCTTGTGGGAATCAATGTATAACGCC
>BOPN01003186.1:77294-92294 GCA_017312705.2 Penaeus japonicus | reverse complement strand
ATATTTTTTTTTTTTTTTTTTTTTGATTTTTTTTTTCTCTTTTTTTTTTTGTATCACTATTGATATTATATAGTAGTACTTCTCTCTCTCTCTCTCTCTCTCTCTTTCTTTCTTTCTCTGCTTTACTGACTGAATATCCCTTGTTTGTCTTTTCCAGAGAAACGCGAGGTGTTCAGCCAGACATCGTGTACGGGAGGACGTGCGAGGAGCTGCCTTCACGGAAGCTGCGTCGCCCTCGACCGAAAGTCTTGGCAGCATTTACGGGTCCCGGAGGAGGGTTGGCCTCTGTGAACCGCGGAGGGCATCCACCTCTGCAGAGAGATGAAGCAGACCTAGACTACATAGATGCAGATGACGCAATGTCTGATGCCCAGCCGAATGCCTATGTCACTTCCCAGAAGCCTCCTCCACGTAAGAAACCCTATGCTGACATGGCCGCTTACTTCAGGAAGCGTGATCCTAAGTCGCCTGTTTATAAGAAAAGCAGTACGGGTGTTAGTGAGGGAAGGAGTATGGACTCGCTAGATTGTGAGGTGCCATCTTGGAGAGGGGAGGCACCCTCCCCCCTTTCTCCACACCCCGGCCGGGCTCCCCCTGCTGCCTTCCTACAGTTTGGTGATGGACCCCTCAATTATGGCCTTACCCTCCCCTCCCAAGTTGATGGCAGCGCAAATGATGGTTCTGGCTATGGGAATAGTGGTGTTGGTGCTAGTAGTTTTAGTTGTAATGGTTATGAAAGAAGTGATAGTAGTTTTGCCAATATTGTTGAAAGTTCCGCAAAAGCATCGCAGCAGGATGGTGGTTGTGAAGCTGCGTGGGTTGGTAGCACAGGTGAGCGCATCAACACGGATAACCTGGGCATGATGGAAGCTGTGCTGGTGAGCTGCAGGGATGAAGGTGGTGGGACGGTCAACAAGCTGCTTGTTCATCCCACTCCCTGCCCTGGCCTAGACAACAACCTCAACCGTGTTGTGGCGGCGGAGACAACAGAGACAGGAGCACAGGTCACAAATCCCACCCTAGATAACTGGACTAATGAATCCGAGACGCAGGGCACCAGTGTGACTGACAATGTTGACAGTGCATGTGAGAATGGAAACTACAATCCCGAGAACGACCCTCCGGATGACGATTCTGTTGGAGCCAACGATGGGGGCCTGGCCAGCCAGCGGGCCAAGTTCCTGACTCTGGATTTGGTGGAGGCTGGGGCACTGGCAGGTCAGTCTGCCTGGCTCCCCTTAATAGTTGACATCTGTCCAATGTGCACTTTGTGTTTTGAACGTTTGCACGTGAGGCACTGACCTACTTAAGGCAACTAAACAAGGAAATGTTAAGAAATAGAATTAGCCTTGGAGAGGACAGCATGTACACACCTGTGTCCAACCCGCCTGCTGACGGTGCTTGACCAGCTAACCTGCATGTAACACAATGCTACTAAAATGCTGATAGATGCATTTGCCCTTTCTATGAGATTAGATGTTAACCCTCAGGAGCTCTAACTTTTACCTTCTTTAAAACATGAACTATCAAGCCAAAAAATATGATAAGGCACTCATCTTATTTCTTGAAATTGTGCTCCTTTTGTTCACCTTGATCAAGTCTCTTATGTGTCCTGATAACACCCAGTCCACTGTCCTTTAATTCTTACATTATTTTTCTTCCAATATATTGACTGTTATTTCACTTCGAGGATATTTATTGGGATTTTTGTTTGTTGTCCATCTTGACATCTTTTGCATGAATTATTTCAGAGAAAGTGTCATCAAATGCTCTATCAGATGTGCTTAGGCAGAAATGACTTCATATCATCCAAAGAAAGTGGATTTGCCCAAAGTGATTAGTATAGCAAATGTTATGGAGCAGATTTTTATTAGAAAGTTTATTAGTTTTTTGCAGTTGCTTCATCATGTGTTGTTTTAAAATTAACCTTATTTGCAATTTTGTAGTATTTGATTAATTTTTACCTTTTTAAAAATTTACTTTGAATATAATCAGCTAATATGTAGCCTTTAAACTAAAAATCTGAATAGTGATTTATTAAAGCTACTGATTGCTTATTGCTATACAGTATCTCTGAATTTATGTAGATATTTATGTATGCATTTTAAAAATTAAAATCAGAATAATATGAACATAGATGATTATGATAAAAGTTTTAATGATTAGTTTATGTGCAAGTAGAACTTACTGTGAATGACATTTTTGATGATTTTCTCGAATTAACATTTATTTCAGAAGATTTCACTAATGGTTACCAGAAGAAATAGTGGAGCATTGATTTTTAATTCAAGTACAGTAAGCTTGAAATTAAAGATTCAGTTGATTTTGGAATGAGCTGAATTTGGGTTTGGTGGCACTGATATCACAGAAAATGTAATATAAAGAATAAACTAAGATTTTGTATCACTTGGTTACCATTTGGAAATTCTGTCTGATTTCATTATCTGTTCTCTGTCTGTTTGTTTTGCAATGTTTGGTATCCTTCCTTGGTTGTGTTCTGGTTTGTTCTTTGCTGCAGAATATGTTCTTTTTGTTTTTAGATTTAAATGTTTGTATTAGAAAATAATCTTATTCATCCTAGATATATTCTGATGTATCTGTAACATATAAACTTGCCAACTCAAAGGAGCTATGATGTTAAACAAAAATATGTTCTGTCAGATAAAATATTTCAAGTATGTTTATTGATTAGAAACTGTATTGTAGTTTTTACTATGCTAAACTTTCATTTAAAAGATGAATTTCTATTATGCCTAACCTTCCAGTAAAGTTTTGTGTGTGTGTGTGTGTGTGTGTGTATGTGTGTGTGCGTGCGCATGCATAAAAGTTTATAAGTATATATATATATATTTATATATACTTATGTTTATATATATTTATACCGTTGCCTATTATCATTTATATCATTTTACTTGAATGTTATGCAGTAATTGACAATTATTGTTGAATACACTATACCTATGTTAGAATACAGTGGGTACAGTGCAAAAAATTAAGGTAGAAGCAAAACTTCAAGTGTGTGACCCAGCTATACAACTGGTTAGCCATAAAAGTGCTTTGCCCTGTATGATTGTGCTAGGTGTGTTGTGAACCTCAGTGTGTGTGTGTGTGTGTGTGTGTGTGTGTGTGTGTGTGTGTGTGTGTGTGTGTGTGTGTGTGTGTGTGTGTGTGTGTGTGTGTGTGTGTGTGTGTACATGTGTGATTTCATGTATTTGTTTTGTATTCTTATATGCAAAACAAGTACAAGAATTGTACTTTCTTTTGCCAATTAATCTTTAAATCTTGATTTTTTTGTTTTACTTTTTATTGCATAGATTAGCTTAGTTAGATTTTCAGATAATTAAATATAAATTAATCTAAATGCTTATTTACTTAATTGCCCTTTTTTTTATTGGAATAACATGTAATATTACAATTCTAGAGTGTGCAATGTATCTGTGTAATTGTTATATTTTACCATTGTCAAGATTTTTAACAGTATACTGTATTTCCACATGTTTAGTTCCTGACCCAGACCTTAAGAGAAGTGAAACAGAGGAAATAGCTGGTCTTCTTAACTGGAATCGACCACACCAACGTGCCTATGGTCTTTCTACTACCTTGTATGAACGTCATCCTGTTACAAATGAGCGTGCAGGTGTGTAGAATTTGGCGGGTATTTGAAGATCACAAAAAAGAAATATTTTGTTTGAGTGTTTGTCTTTTATGCCTTTTTTTCACAGTCACAGATATTGGATGTGAATGGTAGTCAATGCAACTTTGGCTTTGTTTTGTTTATAATAGATATGATATTTTAACTGGATGAGTTTTTTTTTTTTTTACGTAGATATGAAACATCATAAGTCTTAACACATTAGAAAGAACTTTCGTTTCCATTTTTGAATTTTCTTTAAATGAGAAAGAAAGTTGCTACTTTCCCTTTGTACTTATTTATGGTATGTGCTTCCTTTAGGTAACCCTATTGCTGATGCCTTTGGTGTAGTGGCACGAGAGGATAGTGCCATTCTTGCCCTTGCTGATGGAGTCAACTGGGGAGAGAAGGCAAGCATTGCTGCCAGGTGTGCTATTCATGGGTGCCTACACCACCTCAACACTGCTCTATATTCTGCGGTGGCCACACCTCCAGAGACTACAACAGTTAGTAGATTTTCATTTTTGCTCTATCTCTCTCTTTTTATGTTTGTATTCCTGAACCTCTTCCACTTTGGTGTTCCTTTTTTAAGAAAAATTGCAGATCCACCCTCAGACTTTGATATAGAATCTACATAAAATATACATTCTCTCAAACCTGAGGATTTAAAGGTAAAAACTTATGCCCTTCCATCATTCAAAATTAGGGTTAGGTATTGTGTAACTATTTGAGATTTATTTAGCAGTTTTTCACCTGGAAACTTTCATTAAACCAATATTGTTCTGATTTAGGAAGAGAGTAAGATAGCTGATGATAGAACTTACTAAGACATCATGTGAGGATATCTACTGAAGTCATGCATGTTAACTGTTGATCAGATTCCTTTACTTCAAATTCTATTAAAGAGCAGTTCAGCCTTGCATACTGGTTACATGAAGCTGGAGCTCTACTCAGGTCAGGTATTATGACCTCTTTAGCAGATCTAGGAGAACTGTCTGGGAAACTAGGGAAGCCCGACCTTGAAAATTCTTTGCCCAAATCCTACTAATTTTTTCAGGGGCATAAGTATCTGTACTTATGATAAAAAATCTTACGGACATCCTAGATGCACCAAGGGAGTATAATTGTAAAGAAACCAATACAGGTGGCTGGGCAGCCTAAGGTGGCTCAAGGACCTTGTCTAACAGTCATATGCATAAACACATATATTGGAATCTCTGTAATATTGCTGTGTCCATGCATTGGGATGTTGCCAAAAAAAATAGCATATATTTAGATGCAAATATGCAGATAGATATGATTTGTATACCTGGCATATTGGGTTGGTAACTTTGCTCTCTTATTTTTTTGAGAATAAGCTGGATAAGACAAATATCACTTTCAAGTAAAATGTATAATTTTATAAGACAAGCCTAATTTCATATGTAAAGAAGTTCTGCCATGAGGCCTACACGGACCACAAGTGATTTTTTATCTCCTTTTTTATAATCTAAATTACTATTGCTACCAACAATTTTCTATCCTTACTTAACCTATCCAAGTATATCATGAGATGATGGGCCCTTTTTCGGATAATGAGAGTAATTTTATTTACACAACGATATGAATGTGTTTTCCTATCATCATATTCTATGTATACATATCTACACACTGTATTTACATGCTGTATGCACATAAATATAATGTTTTGTGCATTTTGCTTCTCATTAATGAATACTTGTATGAAATGAAATTGATATAAAGAAGCAGAGTTGGAAGTTGATAGTAGTTCTTGAAAGCAGAATACTTGTAATTCATTTACTTATTTTCATTAATCTTGTCAGGCTTGTCAATTAGTAATCTGATAATCGTTTATTGATCATTTAGAAGACCAGTGAATTAGTTTGTTGTGGTACCTTTGAAAAATACTAACCATGATCTGTTTACTTAAGTGTGATTTTTTAAAATTCATCAAAAAAAGTTTCATACAATATATTTACAAATTCATGTATTGTAGCATGTTCTTTCTGCCCAACATATTTTCCTATAATATACTCATGGATTTCTGGAATAAGCAGTACCCAAAACTAACTGTATGATTTCAATGCAGGGCCCAGTGCAGGGTCCCAACATATCATTTAAGTATATGGCTTTGATTTTAGTAGAAAAACTCAGGTTCAAGGCTAGTGTAACCTAGATTTAGATTGATAGCATTATACAAGGTAGGGGTGGGTTTTTACTATTTTATTGTTTTATTCTCTTTGATTTATTGATATATTTTAATATTTTTATTCTTACAAAAATAAAAGTATAAATTTCATGAATTCTTGCAAGTCAGTTTTCTGGCATTATTAACCGCCTTTTTACAATTAGTTGAATGTAATTGATAGTTTAACTGCCATTTATGTACTTTAAGAAGAGCCGTTAATTTATTTTTCCCGCATTTCATTTTTCAGCAGGACATCTTTGTAGCTTTATTAAGATCATTCCATGCAGCACATAGCCTCATCCTTCAGGAAGATGGCATGTTGACCACCCTCACAGCAGCTGTGGTAGCTCCTCTGGCTGACACCGACCAGTTTGTTGTGTGTGTGTGTAATGTTGGGGATTCCCTGGCCTACGTTTACTCACAGAAATATGGTGTACGGGAAATCACACAAGGTAGTTTGAGGCAATGCTGTATTAGTTGAAGATTTTGTGATTCTTAGTGTATATAAGTAGTTTTTATATTATTGTTTTAGCCTCCTATGTTTATCTTTTTATTATATTTGATTAAACAATATTGTATACTTGGGGGAAAAAAGTTAATAGATATATAGACAGACAGAAATATTAATATATCAATATATATCAATATCAATATATATATATATATATTGTTATATATATATATTATATATATATATATATTGTTATATATATATTATTATATATATATATTGTTATATATATATATATATATATATATATATATATATATATATATATATATATATATATATATATATGAAAATAAATGTATAGTAATCCAGAATAGTATGAGCAACTGGAAACTTTTATCTTTCTTTTCTCTTCAGGCTCTCATGATATCTACAGCATGCGTGACATGCGAGATGCTCTAGGAGCCTTGGGCCCAGTGGATGGACAAAATCCAGAGCTCAACAACTTAACCTGCTCTCTTACTTACTGTGATCCTGGAGACATTGTCTTCCTGACTAGTGATGGTATCTCTGATAACTTTGACCCAGTAGTTGGAAAGTTTGCCATTCCTAAGAAAGAGAGAGATCCGAAAACTCGGGAATCACAGAGTGCAGAAAGACCAAGTACGGCAAAGGAAGGGAAAGATATCCAGAATGGTACACAGGAACCTCAGAATGCTGGAAATAAATCACAGAATCCGACAAGAGAGCCGCAAGGCAGTAGGCGTAATGGTGAGCGACATAATCAGCAAGGCCGACAAATGGCTCCTAATCAGCAGAGAAGTCGTTCGAGGCGAACTCAACAGGGAAGCAAGGGGCCAAATGTAGGACCAGGACGAGGGGGCAAGCAGGTAACTTTGTGAATACTTGCATACATGCACTCTCTCACACACACACACACAAAAGGATAATGTAACCTATACATAGCTATGCATAATGAAATCAAAATTCAATTTGGAGTCAAATTTATTTTTGTTTGATTTGTTGTGAATTATGTTTCAGCCTGTGACCAATGTCAAATCTGTTGGGGCTGGACTGCCAGAGGATGAAGTTGTCACAGACCCATTCCTACCCCTTGTAGAGGCTCACCAGAGACATGAGTTAACATTACTTAGGATGGAAGACCTCCTCAGGTGTGGCTTAACCAGTAAGGGTCCAGTGATGACAGCTCAAGGCTTGTGCTTAGAGATGGTGCATTTTGCTACGAAGTTGACAGTGGCAAAACGTCGCATCCTAGAAGATCCTGACTTATATCCTTCAACATCCAAGGATCTATCCCGGTCAGATCAGAGAAATAGGCGGAGAAAGGTGCGTTTTATACAGATGAGATACTTGAATAAAGGAGTTTGTCTTTTAGTGGAATATGTATATATTGCAATATTAAACCTGCTTTTAGTATGACCATATATGTTATTTTATGATATGAAAATATTGTAATATAAATGAATATATGTATATAAATATCTACTTATCTATGAATCAATCTGTGTGTATGTGTTTTATGTGTGTGTGTGTGTGTGTGTGTGTGTGTGTGTGTGTGTGTGTGTGTGTGTATGTGTGTGTATATATATATATATATATATATATATATATATATATATATATATATATATATATATATATATATATATATATATATATATGTATATGTATATATATATGTATGTATGTATATACATAAACACACACACATACACATCTATAAAAAAGTATTTATGATATGCTAATTTTCTATTTTTTCATTAACAGGTGTGTGAAAAACTAGCCCTAGTCCCAGGCAAATTAGATCATGCAACTGTGGTGGCATACAATGTAGGGCATTATCGAGATGATGATATTTTAGAAGATCCGATTAGGAAATCACTTATAAAGAGTGGACTAGCAGCACCTCTTGCCTCTCCTGATTCTGCACGCAGTCTGGTGTCTCAGATGGAGGACTCCCGTCCTACAGACCTGCCTGTTTCTAGCAGAGCACTTCATGTGCAGAGCACTAGTTCTGACAGTCAAAGGAAGATTCATCAAGGACCTGCTGAATTGAAGTGGGCTGAAAAGGGGCCACAGACTTCACATACTAACTGCACTCAAAATAAAGAAAACTTAAGTCCTAATGCAGGTCAGGTACCTTGTAGACCAACGCTTATTGAAACTATAGTGTAAGACTAGCCAGGATATAAATGGTTTATACACATACACACATGCGAGCAGGTATGCATATATATGCCGACATAAACATGCATATATACATACACACACATAAATTTTTATATGTTTATGTATGTGTATATATATTTGCACATACACACACATATATATATGTTTTTTGTTTTTTTATTATCATTATTATTATTATTATTTTTGACCATATATTTAAAGTCATTGTTTACTAAGAACAAAAGAAAATGTCACCCTTATAACATTCCGAAGCAGCAATCATGTCCATTTTATAAACTTTCCCTTCCTTATTTCTGTCTTTTCATTTAGAGAATCTCAAATAGAAATCAGAGTGAATTGTGAATACTGAATTAGCATTATATGTGAAGTGGTTACACTTAATGGCAGCTCAAGTTCCTTGGCTCAGGAATGTTTTTTATACAGTTTTCTTGTTCTTTCTTTTCATCAACAGCTGTCTACAAATGATACAACAATCAAAGTTTTTTTTTATTTCATAACTGATGTTGCTGTTTTTGTCTTGCTGGTTGTGAAGAACAAGAAATTTCAGATTGATTTTCTGAATAAAATCTCTATAGTTTATTGACTGTACAAAAATGAACCTTTAGAGACATAACAAAATTATTTTGGAGTATGTTCAAAAGTATACATTAAAGCAGTTGTCTGTGATGCTAGGAGACTAGGAGATCTTTGAGATATAACTTGTTGGAGACTTAATTGTATGTTATTTCATATCATTGATGAAAGCTCAGAGGCATTGAAATTAATGAGGAAGTAAAAATCAATGTACGTATACTTAATTGTTTATAAGTAACTTGTAAAATCTTATTCAAAATAAAAAATATTGCTGTGTGATTTTGTAGCATATTCGGTGAAATAGGTTTAATTACCTTTTACTGCCACATTTCACTTTAACATTTTTTGCATTTTCACAAGTCATTCCAACACACATAAATTATAGTCTAGTCCTTTGAATGTCTTTCATGACAGTGTGCAAGCCATAATCTAGCTAAGTTTCATGTCTTCTCATTTCATAGCTTTTCATTCATTTGATATCTGAAATGCCATGGTTGTTAATTATGCTTAGGCAGAAAATGAAGCATTTTATTAAACTTATCTAGCTGTTTCAGTCAGTTATGTGCAAGACATTCAGTTGTTAAACTGAATGAAAAAGGTAGAAGTATATTTATATAGAAATTGTAATATCAATAGAACACAAATGGCATTACTTCACAGGAATCCAAAGGTGATATTCTATTACATTATCAGATCAGTATTTCTGGTGCACCAATTTATTATAGTTGCTTCTCAATCAAAAATGTTGATTTTAGGCGAGTTAATACCTTAAAGAGTAAGTGGTTTTAATGAAATCATTAAGGTTTAATGTATATAGCAGCTTGTGCATTTCCTGGGAAACAAAGTATATCACATGAAAAGTGGATCAAACACAGTACTTTGTAAGAGAAGTGGGTAATTAATGCACCTTTTTGCATTATTAATATACAGAGATGAGGAATAGAAGATCAGTGATATACAAACATCACTGTCATGAACTATTATACCACCATAACATAATTTGATGATCCTGCAAGATAACTGACAAGACTAAACAATAAATCCACCATATATAATAAAAATAGTAAGGACAATCAAACAATATGCCAACACTTGCCAAACATATGATATCAGTTGCATGCCATTCAAATAATGATGCCATTGAGCAGATAATCTATGTTGATATGTTACCTATATTATTAAATATACATATATATATTTCTCTCTCTCTCTCTCTCTCTCTCTCTCTCTCTCTCTCTCTCTCTCTCTCTCTCTCTCTCTCTCTCTCTCTCTCTCTCTCTCTCTCTCTCTCTCTACATACACATGCCACGCCACACCACACACACCACACACACCACACACACCACACACATATATACACACATATGTGTATGTGTGTATAATATATTTATATATATATATATATATATATATATATATGTATGTATGTATGTATGTATGTATGTATGTATACATGTATACATAAATATACATACACACACGCACACACACACACACACACACACACACACACACACACACACACACACACACACACACACACACACACACACATATACATACACACACACACACACACACACACACACACACACACACACACACACACACACACACACACACACACACACACACACACACACACACACACACACACACACACACACACACACACACACCCATACACACACACACACCCATACACACACACACACCCATACACACACACACACACACACACACACACACACACACACACACACACACACACACACACACACACACACACACACACACACACACACACACACACAAACACACACACAAACACACACACACACACACACACACACACACACACACACACACACACACATATATATATATATAGATATATATATATATATATATATATATATATATATATATATATATATATATATATATACATATATATATATACACATATCTATTTATTCAGTATGTATGTGTATGTATATACTACAGTGTGGGTGTTTGCATGAGTCTGAACTATGAACACTATTATATAAGTGATTATTTGCTTATTTTGAACTTTGGTTTCAAACAATGTTCAGTTGTTACAGAACTTTGAACTCTGTCACATATCTCTGAAAAGCTGTTTGTTTATAATGCAAAAAGATTTTAGAACATTTTCAAGAGATGTTGTCGAATTAGAAACCCTGTGAAATACTGGTGGGAAGCGTATGATGTGTTGATCTAATACTCATGAATGACCCATGTACTGTGTATTATGAAATTTTTATGTCATATTTGTACTGTGTTCAATTTATAGTACTGAGACTAATTTTATGCCATCTTACTTTGCAAAATATATCTCAATTTCTGTACACCAGTGTCACCTTTGGCCATGTGTTAGAATCATGCAAATGTTTATTAAAAATTATGAGTATTGTTTTCTGCCTTTTTTCCAAATCCTAACATTGATCTGATCTGCAGGTAAATAAATACTGCACATGATTGTTTTATTGATTCAAAGAAACAAAGGATTTTGTTCCTGTTCTGCATAACAGTGGCACAAGTGTAATGCCATTATAGTATACTATTTAACATATATAGAATGGAACCTTTGAAGTTAATTTTATATGAAAAAAATCTGACTGGAGCTTTTCTTAGGTTATTAGTTTTAAATGGAACAATTGCTAATACATAAGATTTTAACAATTTTAATAATATAATGTTCAAGACCATGAAATATTATTTGATAATACAGATCCACACAGTGGAATATATATAACTGAAACTTTACCTGCAAGGCATATACTTAGGTCCATACATTGTAATGTCTGCCTTAATTAAGGAATCTTTATATGAAACACTGCACTTGATCACAATACATAAGGAAACCCTTTTTTCAAAGATGAGAGAGGTTAAAGAATAACATCAGTAACATAATACTGGACTCCTCAGCAGAATGAAAGGGAATAAACAATTGGAATGAACAATAATTATAATTCCACTGATAAAGGTTCTTAGAATATATGAATCATTATGAATAACAATCACAAAGAGAACAATGAAATGAATTTACAAAGTGGTAATTAAATTTAATCTTTCTGACCTTCATCTGTCTCTGGAATAAATTTCTAATACTGTTCTTGCATTTTGCTATTGTATGGTTTTGCCAAAATATTTTCTGAACTCCCAACTAGAATATAGTATCTATTAGGTATATTTTTTAATATGATGATGGTTTTAATTTCAAAGCATTTTAATGCATGATTTGATTGATAATGGAAATAATGATTAGGAACACAAAAAGAAATTCCAGAAAATGCCTTTAACACAAAGTTCCCATTTCATGATAGGTGATCATGACAGGAGGATATTAATAACAATAGGTAATAGTTAAAATGATGATGATAATGTTGAAGATATTATACTGACAGTAAAGATGATACTGACAACAATGGTTATGATGATCGTAATAGTAATGGCAAAAGCAAGCATAAAAATGCTAATAATGCTTAAGAAAATCATAATTATGGTACGAGTAACAGTTAATAGCAATGATAGTATAATGATAATAGTTATTTGATCATAATAATGATAATAATGATAGTGCTAGTAATATCAGTTATAATAATGATAATGATGCTAATAGTAATGATCGTGACTATGGAAATAATAATACTAATAGAACTAATAAAAATGATAATAACATTACTGATAAATAAAAGCAAATAACAATAATGTTAGTGATCATGATGATAAATTATAGTAATGATAATAATGATATTAATAAAAATCATAATGATAATAAAGATATAAAAATCATGATCATGGGGATATTAATAAAAACATCTGAAATACTATTTACAATAGAAATAACACTAACATAAAGAATGATAAAAATTATGATAAGTTTGATAACACTGATATAAAAAATAACATCTACACAGTAATAATGGTTATCAAACTATTGAGAATGATTATGAAACAGTATTGATGATAAAATAACATTCTTAATAAGGATAATTATAGTAATAAGGGTAAGGATAAGGATAAGTAATGATAACAGTAATCATATAATAAAGTAATGATGATTGATGGTTATGAAAAAAGATGATGCTAATAATAGCAATAATAATAATCACAATAATAATAATAATAATATTAATAATAATGATAATAAAAATAAATAATAGTAATAATAAAAATGACAATAATAATAATGATAGTAACAATATTCATATTAATAACACTGATAATAATGATAATAATAGTAACAAGAATAATCATGATATTGATAATGGTAAAAATAGATATAACACAAATGAATAAATAAATAAATAAGACAGTTACTGCTACTACTATTGTTATTATGATGATAACAATAATGATAAGGATATCAATACTTTAAATAATGATGATAAAAATTATAATAATAACTATGATAATGATAATAATGCAAATGATGATTACAATAATAATGGTAAAACAATAATAATGATGACATTAATATAATACTGATAGAGACACAGCAAAACAACACTAACAGTAATAGCAGATAACAATAATAACAGCAATTTTAAAACTCTAAGTATTTTGCCATTGCCATTATAATCAGCGTTAGCACTTGTAACCGTTGTTGTTCAAAATAAAAACTTTAATTCATTAGACAACTCTAGGAAGGCTTGACACACGTCACCTATTTGAGCAGCGGTGCGCGCGCAATTTCTGAGCAAGTGTGCACAGAAACCTTTTAATAGTATACTTTCTATTAGATGTTGAATCCAATGGTAACATCTGTCGCCTCTGCATTTTTTCATATTTGTTCACTAAGGCAGATTGGTAGAGTTGGTTTATTCGGTGTCGTACCTCGCGGATCCTGTCCTGCTCCATATAAGCGACGTCGCACAAAGTCCCTGTAAAGACATTTCCTGGAACAGATAGACACATGTGTTTTGTACTCTAACATCTGCTGGCTAGTTTCGAAATCAAGGATATACCGAGAAGGACATATATATTTTTTTGTTAGAATGTGTTCTGCAAATATAGATATTATTCCTGAACATTTACACAATTTTATATTACCTACAGTACATTGTACTCTACGCCATGCGTTACCTTAAATTATGTATTAAATTACGAATATCATATAATACATGTTAATGAATTCCCCTACATGCTCCTATGTATTCTCTCTTTCTCTCCACACGTGCACATGCTCACCCGTCCTGTGCACACACAAACGCACACACGCGCACATGCTCCCACGCAGCGTACACACAAACGCACACACGCGCACACAGCTGATGGTCGCCTGGCAGGGAGGGCCGAGGAGGCGAGGTCGACTACCAACACAAAACCTTCACGTCTCCTCCGAACTTCCTGTGACTCACTCAGTTCCTCCATGCCTTGCTGAGGGAGAGCAAAACACCGGGAAGACACGGGCCTTCAGGTAACACAGGTGAGGCGCTGCTGGGTGTGCTCAGGGGAAGCAGGAAGGCCTTTACACGAGAAAGGTCTGGGGAGAGACATTCATATCAGTCGTTGGAAGCGTCATTGATTGTGTTTTAAGGCTAGAACTTAACAGATAACACGTCACTGTAGCCATGGTTTCAGGACCCAGGAACAAGGAACTTTGTGACCATAGCCAGCAAATTCTAATGTCTTTCTGGAGCCTTTTAAAGAGAGTGATATGAGAATCGCGGAAGATCAGTCGGAAAAGAAGGGAACTGTGAGTGTATAGTATTCACCATTTAACAAGTAGGAAATAGGAAAAAAAATTATGGCAAAGTAAATGTGTCTTCCCAAAATTTGATAGGTACAGATGTGAATATAAAGTAAGAAATTCATAGCATGTGAATTACACCAAGAACATTTGTGTTCAGTAGCTGTGGCAGTCCATGGTTTTTGTGCCTTTGTGGGAAGGAAGTTGTGAGGCAGTGGTCAGTCTTGATT
>BOPN01003186.1:49794-67294 GCA_017312705.2 Penaeus japonicus | reverse complement strand
GACTTGGGTAGCAAAGATTATGTGGCTAGTGCCAAGTGTACTAGGCTAGTCATAGCCAGAAGCAGATGGAGATATGGGGAGACCTATGTTTTATCATGACAAGAGGCCAGTAGAAAAGTAGCTGTCATGTTATAGTTTGGTACAATGTTTAAAAAAAATGACAATGAAGTCTGCTGCATTTCTGCTGAAATAACTTTTGTAAAATGGGATTCATTCCTATTTGCTATGTTAAGTAAAAAGAATTTGCATATCAATGATATACACTTAATGATATTTATGTGTGGTTTGCCTTTATTCCATGTGATAGGAGTTGTGCTGGTAGTTTTAACTTGATGTAAACACTTTTCCACTAGAAACCAACTTTTGTAAGTACATTCCTTTGGCTAATGGATATTAGTAGTTTGTTATTCTGGTATGATTGGTGAGTGAATGAATGTTTGTTTTAATGCCTTTTTTCATTGATAATGAATATAATTCTTCAGTATTCTTTGAACATTTGTTTCAAACACATGTGACTCATGTAATATAAGAAAGTCATGTTTCAGAGACAAGATGATTTTAGTATTACTAGTTTTTTTAAAGACACTGTTAAATACACACATTTTTCTTGGAGTAGATAGCAGAAGACATTGCTGTGTATATATATAACTTTAATGCCCTCCATTGTCAGAAATAAGATGACAAATTTTGTTAACCATTACAGTTTTTCTATAATTTTGACAGCAAGATATTTTTAGAATGCCAATTTTCAATATTTACTAACTAGAACTAAGATTTTCATCACTTTAATAAGCCAAGTGAATTCCTTTTGCATATAATATACATTGCAAGAGTGGGGGAAAATGTCCCAAGGAACTTGAGTTAATGGTCAAGTTTTATATGATACTGATATATATAGCAGGTTTTTATGTACATTTGAAGTGGTTATTACTTTCCTTTGGATGGAAGCCTTTTTTCCAGCTGAGATTTCTTTTCAGTTATTGTTAGTAAGTGCTATCTATGAAAAACAGTGGTCTTTATAGATTGATTCATTGATAGTTATTACATTTCAACTATATATTTTGCAATATTCTTTATATGAATACATTCCACATAAACATTTCTTTTGAATGTGTAGAAAGGATATCACGATTTATTGTATTATTCTTTAAAGCTAGAGTCTCAAAGAAATTTATACAAGTCATAATAATATAACAAGCACTCGAAATGCTTGACATTTTGTTGCTCAAATTCCTTTGAACATCATATTCTAGTAGTGCCAGCACAGTGTAATAAACTGATGAAATGGGATGTCTTTATTGTTACAGTGCTTTATGAGAAACACTTCACCTAAATAGGGAATCTTTAAACTGTCAGTAAATTTTATGGGCACTTTATATCCAGTATTCACATCACTGAGGATAAGTTCCCATGCTTGTGTATATCCTTCTTGTGTACTGCATGTAAATGTCTTCTCTTTTGTTTTGTTGTAGTATGCAGGCATCAATTATTAAATTAGAAGAATCTAAGAATGATTATGGCTACTAAGTAAGTTGGAATTGTTTCACTGAATCCAAATTTGATATTCTGTAACTTACCAGAAAGTATTCTGATATAGATTATGTAAACTTAGTGAAAAAAATATATAGGAAACTGTTTATTTTACAGTTTTCATCTGAAGAGATGAGCTTTCTTCTTTTCTGTATGGTTATGTTTTAAATAAATCCAGGGAGGACATGATAAAAAAGTTACTTGCTGTTTTTTGTTATTTTCTTTATGTTCTCTGCTTAGTTTACCTGCTAGAGATCTGTTTATACTACTAAATATTTTTTTTCTAGATTCTTTCTGAAACAAACATTTTTTTATCATCTTGTTGACAGTTATTCCATTCTATAAGTAGAAATAAATTCAGCTTTATATCTAATTATTAATAAACTGTAAGCATACATGTATATATAATGAAATAAGGTTTTCATATTAATCTTATTAAGTTAATGCTGATTGCTCTCTAAGGTGATTAGTTTTATAAAGGTGATAAAATGCAAAATAGATTTTCTTCCTTTTCATCTCTACTTCCATTTAGAAAGGTTTGACTATACTTTTATGACATTTATTTTCTTTTACTTGTATTCTTTTAACTTTGGTTACCAAGTATCAGCATTATTTATCTTGTATTTCCAAGGATCAGTAATTTTCTCCCTTGGGTGGAAACACTAATATCCTATGTGAATAGTGGCATGTTATGTAGTCCTGTTACTCATTTTGACCTTTTGTTCATAGCCAAAGAATGTCAACAAATAGAATGCGTGTACTTTGAGTGGGAATGACGTATGTAGCTGAATTTCGAGTGGTTACAGTATGTGGTAGTGCTGTATGCGTTTTTTAATTTTTGGTTGTGATATCTGGCAGTATTTACGCAATATATTTTAGGTTTGAATTGGTGTTTTAAGAATGAGATGTTAAGGGCATTAGGCATGACATTTCAGTTGAACATTTCTGATACTATGTAAAAGATGTTTCTATGTAACTTTCAAATTTTGTAACTTTACTATCTTTTTGAAGATCTTTTTAAATGCATATCTCTTCAACTATATTTGTTATAAAAGTATTTTCAGGTAATGTTTTACTACTATTATGAATCATCTATGACTTATCATTGTTAGTTTACTGAAAAAAAAAAAAAAAATTAAATACAAATACTCACTTTTTAAAGTAAATGATTCCATGGACATACCAGTTAACCCTATCTTGACAGGCCGAGCGATAAGTGGAAACCCCCTACGCCGGGCCTATGCAATATGGCATCAGGAATGTCACACTGGTGCGTCGCCCCGTCATCGGGCATTTAGCTGTGTCACACGGGTGTGACGCACCGTCATCAAAGGGTTAATAATAGATTTTCAAAAGAACTGGAATGTATATATTGATGAAGTTGGATATGATTTTTTGCAGTGTTTAGTTGGAAGATATGAGATAGAAATGAGTAAATTATGAAATTACTTTCATGGAGACATATTTCATTGTGAAAAATAAGCTATATAAGATATGTTCACAACTGTTGATAGAGAAGAAAAAAAGACAAGATGATAGTTTTAGTGTTTTATGAAATACATGTAAAGTCATTAAAATATATATATATATTGGTGGTTGTGGTTAAAGTTATTTTCTGAAGTGCAGTTCATAGATTTACCTATTGTGAACAATTTTTTCTGTGGACATGCTGTGGATTGGAGTGTTTTAGTTTATGGAAAGTAAGTATCAACAAACATGTCTGAAATGTACCTACATTCACAATGAAAGGAGATTTAAAGGATTTCTTTTATGTTATTTTCCTGTAAATTCCTTGCCCAGTATTATTCACAGTATATTAACTTCTTTGTTTTTCAACCAGTTTCATTCCATTACTCCTGTGTTAAATAGGACGAAATCCAGTCCAGTGTTCTCTGTTTAGGATATGATTCTTAAGCTTTTGTTTTGTTTGAATAGCTTAACTAGGCAACGGCTAAACAGATTGATCTAGAACCAGATTCGTAAATTAGACTTTACACAGTAAACTAAGCAAGAAGAATGAATGCAGAAATGACTGGCCGTAATTATTAACTATAATGATTATGTCAGTTAGTTATTTCATGTCATGTTATTCATCACTTCAGAAATTAATTAAATGCTTTTACTGTTAATCTTTTGACAAAATTATTATTATTTTATTTTATTTTTCATGATAATAGAATATGTTTGATTTGTTAAAAAACAATATTAAAACTATTAGATACTCTTTATGTTCATGAATATTCTATATGTGAAAATCCAATTGTTTTGTGTATACCTCGATTTGTCATATTTGTAGCCAAATGATAATTTGAATGGACCCTTTCAATTAGAAAATTTAGACTTTAGGACTTGTGTAAAACATAGTTAAAATGCATGTAATTATACAATAGGTTGGGAAAAGGTCCTACTTGATTCTTGTATGATATCAGTTTACTTCTGTGTTCACTAATGCACAGCACTGAACTATGTCATAATAGTGATAAAGTTGCTACAAACATTAACGTTTGTATAGTATGACAAATCAGATTAGGACCAGCTTAAGGGGGTTTTGTATTGTCATTCATACAAGACATTTCAAGACAATAAAGAGCTTTGTTTTCAATATATAATGCAAATAAAGTTAATAATAATGCTTTCTTAGCTGACTGTAGATGTAGTAAAGTAATATGAATAAATACCAAAGGTTCTGTCTGTGATAAAAAATTCATACTGCAGGGCCTTTGCCACTCTTCTTGAATCACAACACGTTTATAATAGTACTTCAGTGCATCCTGTGTCCAGCTTTCATCACATGGCTTGACTTTACAGCCAAGTAGAAAGAAGGAAAAACTCAATTACAATTACTCATGAACAACAAACGGTGGACTTATGAAAACTATTTACAGTAGTCAGTTAATTTATCATATTGTGCTTATGAAAAGGTTAATTTTGAACCATGTGTAGCATTAAAAAAAAATTATCATCCTACAGTTTCGTGTATCTTCAGCCAAGAGATTGTCCAAGCTGTTAGTGTGTTCAGCAATTTTGACCAACAATATAGAAAACACTGATTAAAAGCCAGTGCAAAGAAAGGCAATTGTCAGTGCTGTAATTTGCAAAACTTATTGTGTGCCTCCCGTAATAAGTCAGGAAATGTATTTGTCAACCTGAATTTTGATAGAATATTCAAGCCTGTAATTAGTAAATAAAAATGTCCAGCATATTTCTACACAGTAGAGCAGTTTATAGACAACTTTTCCATATACCTGTACAAGTTAATTGTGTAAATTTTGAGAGTTGTGTGATATACAAAAAATAAATATGGTGAAGAAATTTATTTTCAGTATCCTTAAACATTAACTCATCAGTTCTAGCAGACATCTGTATCAGGAAGAATAAAAGAAACAGAGAGAAATACATTATCATAGGACAGCATTACATTTTTGAAAATTGTTTTAGAATGAATACTAGAGGGTTGAATTTTGCAAATTATTGAATAGTCTTTAATTATTGAGATTGATATTTATAATCATATTTCCATATTTAACACCATAAGACTTGGTATTTAAAACATTAGGGAAACAGATATACTTTCAAACATTTTAGAGTGTATCTCTGAAGTACAGCTTGTTGCCGTGCATGTTCCTACCGACACATGTCAACTGTTTAAAGCCAAACTCACTTCCGTCAATCTCCTGGCATGGAGAACGAGGACATTCAGGAAGGACTAGGAACAGCATATAAATATACTTGATAAGGAGGTCAAATGCCATTTGTAAATGACTTCCCTTGCCTATCAAGCCCTGAGAAAACAATGCCAAGCCCTCCCTGCAGTCACTAGGAGATCCTAAGACTTGGATGAATCCCAACAGATCATTGGACACACAGAAAGCCTATATACTAATACTGAAACTACTAAATTTGTGGTGGGATCAAGTCTAACTCTTGTGAATCCAGGAGAGGCAAAAATGTGGTCTGGTACTAATGTCTTTCAACACTTGTTTAGACTGCATACAGGATAGAACTGTTATCCAAAGTCAGTATGAGGCACCACTGCGGTGACTGATGTAATATTACATTTCTCTGGAGGAGGGCAGCTGACATAATGTTACCTTTTGTGGTTTATAAGAATGTGTGTATGGGTACTCTTGTACTATCTAGCATCCCTTACCTCGATGCCTGGATTGCCAGTTTATCGCATTAAGTGAAAATGTAAAACTAAATCATAGTTTGTAACCTCAATCCCAGCCAATATTTTGGTTGCCTCTTTATTTTCACTGAATATTTTTAACAAAGGAAAACAACTTTTACAGGACGGAGGGGTTCAGATCAATGACCTGGACTTGCCAATTACATTATTATTCTATTCAACTTTCTGGAGACCCTATCGATACATTAAGTAGTTAGGGGAAGTTCATGGGTTTAGAAGTCACTGGAGCAAGATCAAGATCCAGAACTATGGGGTCTGTTGGGAAAATCAAATCAATATATATGTACCTGTAACAAGGACATCAAAGACAGCTTAGGGCTCTTACTCACACAATTTGGGGCCATACAACTCAGGTTATATGACCACATGGTTTGATTCAAGATAACTATCCTGCTCATTAGTTGTCTCCTTTAGACCATCCTAGGGAAGGTCTGTGGGATGACTTCAATAGTTTATGGCTTAGGCAAATCCATCAAACTTATAATGCCTTAAATGACAAGACATGAAAAATAATTACCACCATATATGACAACCGGGGGCATTTGCGTGAATATTGCAGTGAAGGAAATAGTTTTTTTTTCTAAAGTTGAAGTTAAAATGATGTTAAGAATGATTTATGATCTTATTACAGTGATAACACAAGGGTAAACGCCAATGGTAAATGCAAGAATATACTTATTTTTTTCGTCTTTGAAATATTCCAAAGTACATCACTTGATCCATTTTGTTTACTTGTTTTTTTTCTACATTTCATGAAGATTACTTTCCGAGCTAGATTTAATGATAGATAATGTCATTTTAATTATAATTTGCAAAATATAGGATGTTTAAAATCAAACATTAATGGCACCAACAGGAAGACGGCCAGCAATTTTGACGAACAATATAGAAAACACTGACAATTACCTTTCTTTGCACTTGCTATTGATCAGTGATCCAATTTACAAAACATGTGGGAAATATAATTATAATCAATGAAATATGGGTTGTTTAAAATTCTAGACACCATTGGTACCACTCTTTCCTGGCACAAACAGCAATGACAGTCATGAATGGCACCCATCCACGATCTATAACGAACATAAATTTCACCGGTACCCATTTTGTGGTCAGAAGAAGAACATTACTACCTGGAATCCAATGGCTTAATCATCCCGTGTGCAAGTTAATTAAGAGAAATTTGCTTAATTGTAATATATCAAATTAATAATCGAACTTTCTACAGATAATATCTTAATGAAGGGTTAGCAATATTTCGGACATTTTAGTGCAAATTTACCTGGTGCGGGGATACCAGGGATGCTGCCCCCCCCCGGAAAAAAAAAAAAAAAATAGTTGCCGCTGCGTGGTAAAGGCTGTGGACGGTAGTCATTCAAAGCATATATCCAACAGGGTAATTCTTTCCCCTTTAGTTTCCTTTTAACTGGTATTTAAACCAATATACATATTCAATATTCTAGGTTGTACTGTAGTGATATGCTTCACACAGAGTTCCCCCTTTTTGCCACGAGGGGAGGAAACAACAAGATATGGCGTTGCCCTTGGAGGACCTCCAACTTGCTCAATCCCTGGAAAAGAGGCCTATAAAACCCCGTGAGGCCTTGATTCGGCAGCAGATGGCCTTTTCTCATGAGCCTTTAGCTCAGCAGCTGCACTGCTCTCAACACGTATTGATTTTTATTATGAATATGGTTTTAATGGGTTGCGGGCATGGTTAAATTATGGCCAGGCCAAAGAATAATGGGAATGTGGGAAGAGGAGAGACCCTTTTTGTTTCTTAATAAAGAATAAAAATTTTGATCGGAATTCTTTCTTTTATATCTTTTAAGACAGAACCTGTAAAAGACTGGAATAAAAATGCTTGCCTGACTCTAGCCACGCCTGCTCGGCGATGTCCTGTGTAGGAACTCGACTTCTTACACAAACTGACATGCACTTTTACACGTCTTCCACTGTCTCGCATGTACATGGGTGCTGATCCCTTATCAGCCGATGGCAGCCTACCCCTACACAGGACTTGATGCACGTTACCACAGGTTTAATCGGGAATTTGCTTTGGGGCAAGGGAATCTCGATAAATCACTACAGTAGGTCACTGAAGTATATGGTCAAATATTTAAATACTTATCACTTTACTTATAATGCACGCCAATTACACAAATCCATGTTTTATCTTTTTATAAGCAGCCTTTTGAATATTTAATTGGATACTACACCATTTACTTAAAAACTTTGGCCAAGATCTTTTAGCCTTGCAAATGCATGCAAAGGCTCTTGCAGTAAACTTGACTTGCATATACGATTTATATTGGCCTAGCTCTCCCAAAGTTCTATATATATTTTTGGTTGTTTTTACACTTCTTCTGCAACTGAAATTCGTTATAAATTAACATCCTACCGTTAAGACTGTTTCATTTACTACTAAAGCGGTCCAAGGGGAATGGGAAATGAAAAACAGGACTTGTTGATTTCTTCAAGCTAGAGTACCATAGGTGAATTTTGATGCAAGACATTTAACGTTTTCTACTTCATAATGTTAATCCAGTTTCTCACTCTCAAATCTTAGTATCCAATGCTTCAGATTTACAGAAGCTTAAGAGATAGCTGGAGTCTCCGAGCAAGCTGTATGGATGTTTGAGAAATGGCCAGTTAATGGAGATTCTGAAGTACAAACAATGCATCAATTACATAGTTATAGTTGGCAACTGTGTATGTATGATTCTGACTTCCGTTCTGCCGAGACCATTGAGAACACGAGCAAGATTTTATCGAGATGTGGGTTATCATTATACATTCTTTTGAATACAAATGTTTTTCCTGACATTTCACAAAATTCTTTCCTCCAGGTTCATACTTATGTCTTGCTAACATGTATGTATGCCACATATTCAAGTATGTGATTATGACCTCAGGAGAAGACTTAGCATGATGAGTGAGATCACTTGTACTGTTTTATACAGCTCTCCTGATAAATGTTTACCTAACTCTGTATGCTTGTGATCAATCAGCCTTTTGTACTGTATATACATTTCAATATGTTGATATAGCTGTAAGGTTTTGTAAAAGATATGAGCCCAAAGAGGGACTAACATAAGGATGAGGATAACCAATGTTACCTCTCATCCCTGCGAGATGCAAGTAACCACCTGTCTCAGTAAACTCCTCAGTCAAAAAATTCCTCTCTCAAGGGTAAGGTGGCATCTCCTTTAAAAGGACTTGTTTTACATGTAGAGACCATTATCCAGAATAGATGCCCTCCTTATAATAGGATTAAAATCCGTGGGCAGCCATGTGAACACCAAGCAGTTCACGATCGTATCACGATTACACACATGCATTCATCAGAAAATTAAAATTCTTAATGGTTTAGTGTGTGTGCCTGTACTCTAGTTTGTGTGGTCAAGTTGAATCTTAAAAAAAAAAGTCTTGCCTTGAAAATAAACTAATTGCTCTAGTTATTAACAGGAGAATGTCCATAAGTTGTAAATATAAGTAAACAAAAACCAGAGTTCATATTTTCAGCAATAAGTTTCCACTTTTACATGTATATTTTGGCTTTAGATACAATTTTTAAATGCATTTACACATCATAAATTTATAAAGAAGTTTTAATTAAAGCTAGCACAACTCTGAAATAGTCAAATGGAAAGGGAAAATACAAAGAATTTTTAAGGCTTTTATTAAAAAATTACTTTGACAAGGGATTCATAAAACCCCCAAGTAAATATTAGAACCAAGGTTTGCACTTCATTGTGATATCAAATTTAATTATTCTACAGACAAGAAACCATTTTTTCCTCTTGCTGTCAGGAAAGGCTAAGGACGCCATCAAATAAACTGGACGGGTAAAAACCAAAATGCTCATGCCCATAGTTGAGCAAAATGACAAACCCCCAAAATTATTCTATCAATTAATCCACGTTGTTTCACAATTTGTTTTCCCTAATAATATTTTTCCTTTTGCATTTTCATTAAAAAGAGAAACAAGGTGTATTCGCTACATACAGAAAAATAATGTGTTCCTGCTTTTACAGTAAATGCCTAGCCAGTAATTGAAGATTTCTACTTATGTAATTTAACCTTTAATTTTAACCAAGAATCAAACCCTAAAGATTTCAAGTCAAAATTCTTTCGTGAAAGGAATTGTTAACTCCCTAACCGACATTCATTTATATTTCAACTCAAAATGTACATTGACCACATGAATGGGCAATTATATAAAGTAATATTAAAAGTTTCTGAAATTTGTTTTTATTTCTTTCCTGTACAATTGTCACCACCAATATCAAGGTCTAACCAACTATGAGAGAGACCGGATCTAAGTTGGTAATTTGTCTGCCTGGACAATACACTGCACTGCCTAAAGAGAGAGTTCAGGAAAAATGCCAGGGTGTGAGTTTAGTCAATTTCAATACCACAAATATTTGCAATGACCAAAATTAAACTAATATCTAATCTTAAGCACTATAAAAAAACAAATCCTAAAAATTGTAAACTTTTGTAGTGTATAATTAAATACTATCATTTGTATTTTAAATGCCAAAGATTGAATAATTTCAACTATAGAAGACAATTTTGTGCATTTCTGCAACCATGGAACAAAGGAAAATAAAAAACCATCTTTCTACCAACCTTTATTTAAACTGAAACCTTGCACAACATATTTTACCACCAATTAATACTTCCCTTATAATAATGGTTTAAAGACCATTTAAAGTAAAACAAAAGAAACTGGAAATGATGTAATCACATTAATTGGCAAAAAAGTTACCCCCACCTCCCCCCTGGTTGAATTGTCTACATGCTGTTGTATATAGACAATTGAACACATTTGTCACCAACAATATCAAGGCCAAGCCAACTATGAGAGAGACCGGATCTAAGTTGGTAATTTGTCTGCCCTGCCAACTCATTGCACTGTCTATAGAGGCAGTGCAGGAAAAACGACAGGGTTCAAAAGTTTACTCAATTTCAATACCACTAATTTTGGCCAATGGAAATATTTAAGGATATGCTTGTTTATTCCTTAATTTATAAAGGAGCACTCCTAAGAACTGTATAAAATTATCATTTGTATTTTAAAAGCCATAAATTGAACAAAACCAACTCCAAGATAGGAGATTTCTGCATTTTTACAACAATGGGACTAAGGAAAATAAAAGAAGGACTTTTCTACAGGCTTTTATTTAGAACTTCTGGAACCTCTTCTTGGTACCTGGGGCCGAGGTGACCTTGAGTACGTTGTAACGGACTGTCTTGGAAAGAGGTCTGCACTCACCGACTGTTACGATGTCACCAGGCCTTACGTCCCTAAAGGAATACAATACCATTTCAATACCTATAGCTAGCTTCTTAGCAGTTTGTACAAAAAAAGAAAAATTACAGTAATTTATATTACATAATACTCTGTTGCCACCAATTTCAAGGCCCAACCAACAATGAGAGAGACCGGATCTGTGTGGACAATTTTTCTACCTGGACTATACACTGCAATGCCTAAGGAGACACTGCAGGAAAAAATGCCAGGGTGTGACGACAGCACAATTATCTTACCTGAAGCATGGCGAGATGTGTACAGACATATTCCTATGCCTCTTCTCAAATCTGAAATGGAAAAATTCAAATTTTATTCAAATATAAACTTGTTTGGTGTAATTTACTATCAACCAAATCTAATATATTAATTTTACACTGGAGTGTCCTTTTCACATTAAGCCTAAATGGGTGAATATACATAAAGAAAGCAAATATACATCACATTCTAAATCCCAAATGTGAAGGCCTAAGTGGAAAACTCACCGGTTGTACTTCTTGATGTAGTGCAAGTAATCACGGCGGATGGTGATGGTGCGGTTCATCTTCATCTTCTGGACGACACCAGTCAAGATGCGGCCACGAATTGGGACATTGCCAGTGAATGGGCACTTCTTGTCAATGTAGGTACCATCAATGGCCTATGGACAAGGGCAAAGAATGGTTTATTCCAAGAAAAAGAAATTACTAATATTGTACCATCTACTTCAATCTAATTTCAACTTGTCAAGTATTTGTGACTATAATGCAGTAAAGGGATAAAAGGACATTATAGTAGCTATTAAGCTTCAAGCAAAAATTGGAGAAAATTTCTAAGCTTGGATAAACATATATAACAAATTGGTAATTACTGAATCAAGAATATCAAAAGGTAGATGAAATCACTTTTCTATTAATTTTCATAGTCAAAGTCAAAATTCAAACAACTGACAGAAAAAGTAAAGGAGTAGAAGAAAGGGGATAAGGGGAGGGGGGGGGGGGTTGGAGTAAAGGAGAGAGGAAAGGGAATAAGGGGGAGGGGGGGGGGGAGGAATAAAGGAGATAAGGAGAGGAGAGAAGGGTATAAGAAGGGGGAAGGGGGAGGGAGAGAAGAGGAAGAGAGAATAAGGGGGAATGGAAATGAGAAACAGGACAAAGGGAAATAGGAAAGGAAAAAAGGGAATTGGGGAGAGGAGAAAAGGGGGGAAAAGGATTAAGGATTGGGGAGAAGGGGAGAGACGAGAAAAAAGGGGAAGAGTTAATTCTTAAATTGCTTGATAACCATAATTACCATGCATAGAAAAATTTAAGAATTAAATGCCTTTCAACAAAATTATCTGAAAGCATTTAGCATTAAGGTGATACTTGGAACCTACAATCTTAAAAAATTGCTAAAAGCAAAGTACTGATACTAAGACAATCTAACTACTATTAACTGCTCATTCTAGTTGTCGTCCTCAGTGAGGATATAAAGTTGTACATTATGTAGCAGCCATAATATATGCCTGCTCCATAAGTTCTTGGCTGTAGATTGTTTCAAGTTGCTTAAACTAATCACTTCACTCAAGATAACAAAATTATCTGCTCATCAAACAATTTCACTGTGTAATGACTGCACTACATCAACTCTTATCCACAATTTCTTCAGTTAATCTAACAATGTTTAAAAATGTACATTTCCTTAACCCTCTCTGGACGGGTGGTACAGCATGTGTACCGCGCATTCAAAAGCCCAGTGGCCGGGCGGCACAGTATTGTGCCAGCCATTCAATTGATTTAGGCCTAATAATTCGAACGCCCCGGCATTTGGACATTCAAGGCTAGAATTCCCCCGTCAGGGATGGGTTAACATCTATAAAATCTATTAAAATATAGATCTAAAGCTGCAAAGACATGGAAAAATACCTAATCTTGTATAGTGATGTTTTCTACTCAATTTATCCCCCCCGCCCTACCTCTGTGCTCCTTAGATTTCTGGCAAACTACAAAAGAAGTTAAACAAAAGCTTGAAGATTAACTATAACCCTAGCATAGAGGAGTTAAGACTGGTCTTGTTTGTATTTTTGCTTCCCCCTGTCATCTGATTTCAGATATATATATTTTTTAATTGGCTTTTATACTTTATATTTTAGCCATAGGTACCAAATATCACCATAATAACAGTTGCATTATTTAACCCTAACATTGAACTTCTCACTTACTTTGTAAATTAAAAAACTGCACAATATAAAGTGATGTTTCAACTATCCTAATATATCAAAATACAATTAAGGATTCATCAACAGGAATACAAGTAATTTCTAAACTTAGCATTACCAACCATAAAAAAAGGAGAAAGGGTTCTGAAGTAAAAAGTTTCCTTCAATTAATGCAGTGGTCCTCAACCTTTAAAAACCCACATCCCCTTACACCTCTTTAAATTCTTAACCCCCTAGAAGATCGTTTTGATAAAAATACTTCAATACCACATTGCATCATTAACCGCATTATACTTGCATTAAAAAACTACCTATTACATTAAAGGTATGCATGATTTATCTGACATTTACATTTTGAAATTGGGTGGGATCAATGGTAAAATATACATTACATATACAATTAAATACAAATTTTTATCATTAAATAACTATAGATCCCACACCAGTAGAGGCAATAGGCTGAAGATAAGTTTTAAACCAGTATCACTGAATGCAACTGTTTTGTTTACATCAATCCTAATATTATGGTTGGACATGCAACATGGAACTTGTGCATTACACACTAGTTTTCATGTACACACATTAGAAACAAATCAAAAGCAGTGACATGCTGAAATAAATAAAACAAGTACATCATGGTTCTACTTTGCAAATAATAATGAAATATAGTGTCATGAGAACGGTTTGGTCATTGGAGTTCATACTTCTTTCTACCTCAAAATAAAAGAACAAGCTACTACCTCTCGTGGAGTCTTGAAGCCAAGCCCGACTTTGATGTTTCTACGCTTGGGTTTGCCCTTCTTAATCTTGTCGGGCTTGGCAGTATTGAAGACTCTGAGCTGCTTCTGGAAAGCCTTTTCGTTCTGGAACAACCATGCAAGAATCTAGCATCAACAGGTTAAACACACAAGCAAGGACACAGCACAACAGTAACCTTAGAAGAGGATACCAATGAAAGAATCTTAACTAAGGAGTTAAGAGTACAGTTCAATTCTCGTCCTCTCCTAAGACCACTTTCCACAGCACTAGGAAGGATGCGTGGCACATTCAGCTTGCGAGGGGGTGGTTAGAGAGACAGCCCAACACAGCAAACACTAGGACAGCATGCCCTATGGCTGGTCTCTTCAGGGATAGCAGCAACCTGGGCTGCCAGCTTACCTCGCGGGGGGCTTTGAAGCCCAGGCCCACCTGGCGAGTGTACCTTAAACTACGCTGCTTCTTTTTTAAACCCTTTTTGCGGTTCAGTGGAACACCGGACTGCTTTTGGAAGGCGCGTTCACTCTGCAATCAGCTTTTGTGTTAACAGAAGTTAACATGGCCAAAGGTTTGAAGACCAATTTGGGTGAGCCAAGCTTTCTAGTAACAATTTGATATTTTGATATAAATGTAAATATTACTAATCTGGAATCTACACCCATTTTGGTAAGTTCTTATTTTGACCAAAACATGTTAAATCCTACTAAACACTTTAGTCAAATTAATTTTGATTTTTTTTTATACGAGTCAAATATAGTACAATCAACAGATTGAATTCAAACTTAAGGACATGGTTGTTATAAGTTGAAAACATTTGAAATCAATAATCCTAGTGATATGTGAACAAATGATTACCGAGGCCAATAGTCTACTCCATGTAATCAGGCAAAACTGAACTTGGACTGTAATTTCTAGAAATAGTGTTTTCCTCTATCAATGAGATCTTTTCAATTTAAAAGAAGGCAGAAAATATCAATATATCACTTACATGTACTGGTTACCCTGTATTATACACATCTGTAAACCTAGTTAATCACACTGGTAAAAATTACCAAGATACCAGCTGAAAATGTAAACTGCAATGTCTCAGAAGCTACTAGATATATAATTGCATGAATATACTGATGCAACCGGCAAACTTTGAATCACAATTATGTACAGGTTGAGAAAATTATTTGCTCGGCATTGACAGTAGTTAATTGCAATAGCCAAAAAGAAAAATTCTAGCTCTGCTTTGTTTACTTTTACAGACTGGCAAAACTGGGCAAAGATTGATACCCCATATAAGGATAAATTGTGAGGGAGGTGTACACGCTCTATCCAACAGGGGTGTTGGAAGTTTACTGGCCTTTGACAAAGTGCCTAAAATGTTTAGATGAGATACATCTGATCTTAATGACAAACAAATATAAGTAAAAAGTTGCAAATATATTATCTAATACTTGTCAAGACACTGAAAACTTTTGCTATGTCAGTTTCTAACATAATGTGGCCCAAAGATCATGTCACTGGATTTTGAATGAACAGATAGTGATGTGTTGCATTAATGTTTCACTATTTCCCCCTTTGATACCAAGAGTGTACATATACATGCACTGTCCACTATGGTTTTGTTCTATTCAAGTATTCCCATGTTTAGCTTGAATGTTTGCCCCATTCCTTTCATTCCCCCAATTTCTATTATTATAACCTTACTAATATAATAAAAATCTATTAAGCTAAAACTTTAATGAATGGGGTGAACGGACAAAAGCTTAGTAATCTACTCCTTGGTAGTTGAGTGGTTGTGGAACCACCTTCATGTTAAAAAGGGACGTTGCATGTATATAATACATATAATCCTGGCATAAATGGGTTAACATTTAACTGCACCATGATCCTTTACTTGTGCAGATTAATACATATAGGATCAGGTGTTACATCTGTTTCTTTATATGACGGTGCTTGCTTTCTATATATTCATTTAGTCACTATTTGTACTATTAGATGATAATGGAAAAACTAAGTGTTTACGAAGTAATTAAAAATGTATAGCTTATACTGATTTTTAGGCAATTAATGTTACATTCCCATAGCACTGCTAACATTAGAAAATTAACTGGTAATTAATCAAATAAATAAATGGCTTTTGTCCCTTTTAGAGGCTCCACCCCAAGAACCATCCATGTGAAATACAAGATCTTCAGCGAGAGCCAGCAGAATGTAAAGGGAGGGATGTCATATATGGCATAAGGCCTAATGATCAGCGTGTTTCCATCTTAAATGGAGCAAATGCAAGCAAAGGTGAGAAAAGAGAACACGCCAATGCTTTTATGCCTGATTCTCATTTTTATTTAGGGGTTCTGGCCGCAGATATAGTGCACCGATTTCAACCCCATACTTGGAGCTTTCCCAACTTATCCGCACAGCAGACGAGCAGTCCATTGATACAGTATTCAGTAGATTCATGCTACACAATTTATAAAGAAGGAATTACAGAATCACTTAGATTGTAACTTATCTTCGCCAAGCAATTTAGCTGAACGAGATCTTTTAGACTGCCGTTCCTACATAATGCTATGGGAAACGTTCATTTCCTAACCTTATCTCGACATAATTGGGCAAAAATACATAGAAATATCGGACTAGCAACACTTGAATCAATTCTTCATAGTGATATTCCACTAAAGCGTGCACTTCAGAAGCTAGATATTTAGTAAGAATGTTACTTTGAAATAATTTTAATGCAAATTTACAATAATGTACTAACGAAAGACTTATAGAACACCATTATTTCAATATTAGGAAAAAACACTTCTTACACGTGTTAACCGCATATGTAAACAAAATATCAATTACTCCATTATGTATCTCTATTCGATATCCTATTATTGAAAATTACTGTAAATTTCATCGTCACTTAATGTTGCAATACTTTCAACTGTAATTTTAATTCACTTGCATGTAATAAACAAGAAATGTGGGAGAATATTCCCGCATTTCTACACACACGTGTTACGGCTCATCACTCACTCTCCTTTTCTCACTTTAAAGACATTTTCTTCCCCATTTCCTTATATTCACTTATACTATTGCGTCTTCCTTTTCACATAACACTCCTCCAAGGCAGAAATTGGTCGCCACATGGGATATTAATCGGAAATTCGAGTTTTACCTGATCCATGGCTGCTCGTTGTATAGGCGGCCGTCAACAAGAAAGGAGGATGAAACGCCGCCGAGGACAAACCTTGCCTTCCCGAGAATGAAACGCAGATGAGATCAAGCACAAATTTAGATTTTCTGCTATTTATTATATATTTTCATAGAAGTGATATATTTTATCTTCTGTTTATTGTTCGTTGTTTTTTTTTATTATGCTTGTTTTATGTATTGTAGTCTAGAGTAAGGAAATTATTTGAAAATTATTTCGAATACTGTGTATGTAGGAGAACGTAAGCTTTACATGGGTAACTGATATGTTTTACATGCAATATTGGTAAATGAGATTTAAATGTATTTCACAAACCCATATGTCAATAAGACACGCGTGTTATAT
>BOPN01003186.1:17500-30000 GCA_017312705.2 Penaeus japonicus | reverse complement strand
AACGAAATTATATACATAAATATCCATTCTTTCTTCGTTACATCTCCACAAGGTAAATTCAGATAATTTCCTTTATTTAAGACCGAGATGAAGAGAGCACAAGACGTTTGTGTGTACAAGCATGGAATCAAGAAGCACACATTAGTAACGACATCATACACAGCCGTACGGACACAGTGGTGCGTGTGCAGAGAAAGGTATAAAAAGATGTTTAGGCGTCTAAGGCAGAAGCGGATGGTGGTTCTAAACAAGTGGGTTGTGACGTCTATGCGGAGTCGTAAAGAAGCTTCTGCAGCGGGTTCTTCCAACGCTGAGACCAGGAAAACGTTGATGAAGACTACCCAAGGTTAGTACTTGCTTATATTCACTTTTTTTTTTTCTTCAGAAATAGGCGTATCGTTCCCCCAGAATATGGATGTAGATTGATTTTGTTGTTTTCTCATCATTCCCATTTTTTTTTTTTTTTTCTTCCATGTCCTCTGAACTCTCTCTCTCTCTCTCTCTCTCTCTCTCTCTCTCTCTCTCTCTCTCTCTCTCTCTCTCTCTCTCTCTCTCTCTCTCTCTCTCTCTCTCTCTCTCCCCCCCCCCCCCCCCCCCCCCCCCCCCCCCCCCCCTCCCCCCCTCTCTCTCCCTCTCTCTCCCCCCCCTCTCTCTCTCTCTCTCTCTCTCTCTCTCTCTCTCTCTCTCTCTCTCTCTCTCTCTCTCTCTCCCTCCCCCTCCCCCTCCCCCCCCTCTCTCTCTCTCTCTCTCTCTCTCTCTCTCTCTCTCTCTCTCTCTCTCTCTCTCTCTCTCTCTCTCTCTCTCTCTCTCTCTCTCTCTCTCTCTCTCTCTCTCTCTCTCTCTCTCTCTCTCTCTCTCTCTCTCTCCCTCTCTGTCTGTCTGTCTTTCGTCCGTCCGTTCGGTCTGATTCTTCTGTTCTGTCCCAGAAACTCCCCCTTTCTTATTCCTTTTCTATTAATTATTCGCACATGTCCGTTTACGCTTCATTCCGTCACCTTTTTTCGCTATATTTTGACAGCTACTGATGGTCATCGGGATCCAAAGAAGAGAGACAAAGAAGAGTCGAAACTCATCCCAAAGAACCGCCAAGTTTCCCGAGCCAAGAGGGAAACTTCTGGAAGAGGCCATTCCGCTAAGAGAAAGCGAAGACAAAGCCAAGTCCGCGATGAGGAAGGAGAGCTCACCATCTTGGGGATGACGATTGGCAGACGAGAGGACCAGGCAGTGAGCCCAATGTCCTCGCCTCAGGTTTTGAACGCAGCAGCTAAGGCTACCGGGGCTGTCGGAGGGAATGCTTGTGGTATGAAGAATGGGACACCAAAAAGTAAGAATAAAGTTGATGTCAAGTCCCAAGAGAGGAAGTTGGATATCAAGGAGGTAGTGACACGAAGGAAGTTCGAGAAAAAAGGAGGAGGAGAAAGAGAAGGAGAAGGGAGGGAGAAGGGAAAGGAGAAGAAGGGGCACTGTCCAGATTCCTGTACCAGTTGCTACAAAGTGGTTGTGTGTGCCCACAAGTGGACCTTATTGTGCGACAGGTGGCAGGCAAGCGAGGTGAGAATACGGTGTACTAATTTTCCTCTTTTACCCTGTCCCTCCTCTCTTTTGCCGTTCCCCCGCCCTCACTCTAACCCCCCCCCCTCTCTCTCTCCCTCTCCCTCCCTCCCTCTCTCCCCCTCCCTCCCTCCCTCTCTCCCCCTCCCTCCCTACCTCTCTCCCTCTCTCTCTTCCTCCTTCTCTCCCTCTCTCCTTTCCCCCCTCTCTCCCTCCCTCCCTTCCTCTCCCCCTACCCCTCCCTTTGCTTCTGTCACTTCCAGTGTCTCTTTATCTCTCTTCAGTCTCCTAATGTTCTCATCAAAGGTATGAGATGAAAAACAAATTACTTTTTCTGTGTCTTTTCAAGTAGTCTACACTTATAAAACTGCTGCGTAAATGTCATCAAAGCAAACGCTTTTTATTTCTTTAAAAAGCCGGTTCATTGTTTGCATCATGACGATTATAGGCTGGGAGAGGGCCTTTGTTTTTCCTCTCCTTTGTCTCTTCTTGTCTTAGTCCTGGGATAAATTGATATACGAATTTTTCTTGGTGCAGTCTGTGCTTTCGTGGGCGCCGTTGCCATATCGAAATCAGGCATATCACAAGAACTTGCATGTGGTACATCGTACGCCATTGTACAATTTGTGGTTGAATACTGGCAACGGTTAATATACAAAATTATTGATTTGATATACTAAACAGGCTTTTTTTTATAACAGCATATGTTCAAGTGAATGAGTAAATAGAAAGCAAGTGAAATTAACTAATCCAAGTGTAATAATCATGGGGTTCAGTAACAAGAGTAATAGGATTTCCTATGTGCGAAGAGCATGTCTAATCAAATCGTCCTTATCTGCAGCAACCGAATCATCAGTGTCCTTAGGAATAATTTGTATATCATAATTTTCAGAAAGAAACCCGTTAGAATCCTTTTTTGATTGAGAAATTACATAAGTTTGACCCACAACAGCTGATTTACGGATGACTCATTTATTAAAGGGGCTTTTTCTGTATCATTTCCTGTGACTTGAGTTCGTTCTTGTTCCTATGGTGCATATTCTCGTCCGAACTTGCTTCGAATTGACGTGTCGGTTTTATCGTCCGATGCCGAATTTAATTTGATTCGAAGCGTCTCAGTTGGTTGTTTCGTAGATTCTGTTGAACTTTTAATTTCGTCTTTGCAACACGTGTGTGTGTGTGTGTGTGTGTGTGTGTGTGTGTGTGTGTGTGTGTGTGTGTGTGTGTGTGTGTGTGTATGTGTATGTATACATGTATACACGTATATATATACATACAAATATTCATACATACATACACACATACATACGTGAGAAAGATGTTAGAATGCAGTAGCGCATTTTAATATAGAAATACAAATTTTACCTCCCTGACCCTGACTTGAACTCGGGTCCTCAGAGTGAGAATCCCGGCTCCTAACCATTACACTACACGACCCAACAGAAGGATCATCTCACCAGGTGCCTTACAACTACCATGGAAGATACCTATATACTCTTAGCAGAATAGGGATGCCAAAGTTTTACAGACGATCCCCGTGGGCACTCAGCAGGAATGAATTAGAAATTCAAGTCACAGATCTGGTTACGGAGGTTATATCTATGTAAGAAAGATGGTAGAATGCAGTAACGCATTTTATATAGAAATATAATTTTTACCTTCCATGGTGGTTGTAAGGCACCTGGTTAGATGATCCTTTTGTTGGGATATGTAGTGTAATGCTTAGGAGCCGGGATTCTCACTCTGAGGATCCGAGTTCAAGTCAAGGTCAGAGAAGTAAAATTTGTAATTCTATATTGCATTCTACCATCTTTCTCACATAAATATAACCTTGGTAATCTGATTTGTGACCTCAATTTCTAATTCATTCCTGCCGATTGTCTGTAAAACCTCGCTATCACTGTTCTGCTAAGAGTATATAGGTATCTTCCATGGTGGTTGTAAGGCACCTGGTGAGATGATCCTTCTGTTGGGTCGTGTAGTGTAATGGTTAGGAGCCGGGATTCTCACTCTGAGGACCCGAGTTCAAGTCAGGGTCAGGGAGGTAAAATTTGTATTTATACATACATGCATATATGTACACATACACATAATTGTATGCATATATACATATATGTATATATGTGTCGACTTCACATCCCCGTGGTCGGCATATCGAGCCCCATCCAAGCTCGTGAGCTTCCACTGTCACCTGGCGGTTACTGACGTAGCTGGGCAAGGACCAAGCTCAGATCGAGTCAACACTCGTTGGCACATTCTCTCACGAGTCAGCACACGCTGACACAGGCGGGCTCCCCTCAGCGCATACAAGCCCGGCGTAGCATTTGCTCCGCAAATCTGGCTTATCCTTATCCTTACGTACACATACACGTACACGTACACGTACACGTACACATATGCACATGCATATATATAGGTGCATACAAACAAAATGTAAACAAACAAACACACAAACACACACACACAAGATATGTATGTTTACACACACACACACACACACACACACACACACACACACACACACACACACACACACACACACACGTGTGTGTGTGTGTGTTTGAATGTTTCCATGTTTTGTTTACTAATTAAACTCCAGTTTGCCGAGTAAAGGCGAGGAAAGTCTCCACCTGAGGATCACATCAGACGCACACAGAAACCACACACAAAATATGACGCCAAAATACTGACACAAACTTTTGTTGATTATGAAAACTTTTTGGTTGTTTTGAGTTTCTCTTTTCTTTCGCGTCTGTCCCAAGTTTCCTTCAACGCACCCCATCGCCGTTCGTGTCTCTTTGCTTTCTCGCGTGTGTTCGTTTTTCTTACTTCGCATAGATGAAACAAAATCCGTCATGTCACATGTTTACCTAATATGTCACGAAAACTTAATTAAAACAGACGGGTTTGATTTATTCTAAGATTCTGCTGTCATTGATTTATTGTAATGTATTGTTTATTTCTTTGCATCTATTTTACTACAGTTTTCCTCCATACTTTTTTTTTATACTTTTCCATACCTATTATTGAATCTTTCTACAGCCCCTACCCGTCTCACTCTCTTTCCCACGCAAGCAGATGGCGCTTTCCGCCTGGTGGTGAGTGACGACCGGCTCTCGAAACTCCCTGGAGCTTGGGAGGACCTGATTGACCAAGGACACCGTCTTCCAGAGGTCGTCCAGGCCATGACCACGCTGGCTACAGTTCCTCAGATCCGCAATTCATCTCTAGTCCTGCTGGAGAAGATCTTTAGGTTGGAAGCATTGCGTGAGAAGAGGATGTGTGTAGTCGTTTCGGCTGGGAGCTACGACTGGGCCCTCTCGGCGAAATCGTGCAAGGACAGGGAGAGGGTCGTCCGGGATTTGGTGCTGTTTAAGTCTGAGCTCGAACGTCTGGGGAGAGAGTCGTTTCCTTGTCGAGAGGTGTTCGTTGTGTTGTGCCCCATTGTGGAAGCGGCGTTGGATAAAGGAGATGAAAGAAAGAGAAGAGAGGTAAGGAAGAATCAAAAGGAGGAGAAAACAGAGAGAAAACTAAAAGGCAGGAAAGAAAGGGAAGAAGGAGAGATGGGACGAATTGGAAATAGCCGAAAGAACGAAGAAAGAAGAATTGAAGGAACGGAGAGGGAAGAAAAGGAAGTGAGACTGGAAGGAGGAAGCTCCCGTGCCCTGAAAAAAGTTAACAGGAAGCTGAGAAAGGAAAACGCAAATCTCAAAGTTCCGATCTCCACCTCCTCCCCGCGTTATTGGAAGCACATGATGAGGGACTTTCATGAGGCTCTCTCTGGGCTCGCTGATCCCCAGCTGCATGATGATAGAAATAGAAATGTCTGTAGAATTCTGAATGACGTATTCAACGCAATCACGACTTCGAGTGGTGCGGCGAGTGATGCTAACAAAGCGGTACATCAACGTGACAAAAGATGTAAGAATTTTTTGTATTTATCTATGAGTAGAGATATTCAGGGTTACATTTCCGGTGCACAAATGCCATTTCTTGCAAGAAAATTAACTTGTTTTGCACTGTACTACTTGTAGCTGTCCTTTTGCACCTCTTCCCAATATCATCTTGTTCGTTTCCTTTCGCTGAAATACATGCCTAGGATTCTCATTAGCTCAAAATACACCCTGAAACATTTAGTTTAAGTATTTTATGATTTTTGAAGAGTTTTTTTTAATGAAAATGATTAATTACAAGTGTATACTGGTTCATTACAAGCAACAATTTCATCTCCCCAGCAGTGAGCCTCGAGAACGGGAGACCCTCGCACGAAACGTGGCCAATGAGCTGGAATGGACCGAGGGAGGATTCGGTAGTGTACGCGAGCAAGAAGCGTGACGGGTCGAGGAACACGGAGCGAGAGAGCAGCCGGAGCGAGAGATGTACCAGAAAACTGTACTGTGAAAGAATGTGAAACATCGATGTTTGGCTACAAAGGATGTGAAGAACCATAGAAGAAAAATAGAAAATAAAAGAAAGAAAATAGTCAATCAAAGAACTCCAGGAGCAAGAACACGATAAGAATTTGAAAATTGGATTATTAGGGTATGTGGAAATACGAAGCATCTAAGCACCTGAAAGGCAAAGACACAAGCAATGTTTGTAAGTAGAAATAGTAATAGGGAGATGAGGAAACGAAGGCGGGGTCGAGGATTGGTCAAATGGAATAATTTAAAGGCCCTTTTTCACGATGGTCGGTATAGCATATGGTTTATCAGGGATTCAAAGATGTTAAAACAAATATGTCCTCTTTTCGTTTGTGGACTTGTTGGGGAGTGTTGTTTCTGCAACCTGATGATATGATAGAGAGTATCTGCAAAATGTGATTTTTAATAATTAATGTTAACAAGCTTATTTTAGTTTCAGTTCTTTTAATGAAATTTAACCACCAAATGTGTTCATAATTTGTATTCTTTTTACAGTTGTTCAATTTTGAAATTCAGTAACACTCATTGAATAAATGTCTTTTGTTCTCAATGCAGACGCTTATGCACATTTTTACATAACCATTGAAGACAAGTTTATTATTATTGTAGATTTTCTCATTGTTCTATCCAGATGAAAAAGGTGCATGTTTTAGTTAGGTAATGATTTACATAAATGATTTACATCTTTACGCTGTGATGCATAACAAATGCATTATTCATACCGCCCTGTGTTACTTTTTGTTTTTCTTTTAATGTTTTGTTCGATCCTCTTCAAAATCGTCGCGAAAAAAGGTGCACGCACGCACGCACGCACGCATACGCACTCTCGCACTCAGGCTCCCACCCACTCCCCCTCCCTCCCTCCCGCCCACTCTCCCCTCTTCCCACTCTCTCTCCCTCCTACCCACCCACACTCCCTCCTACCCACTCCCACTCCCACTCTCCCTCTCTCCCCCTCTCCCTCCCACTCTCCCTCCCCCTCTCCCTCCCTACCTCCCTCCCTTCCTCTTACTCTCCCTCCTTCCTCTTACTCTCCCTCCTTCCTCTTACTCTCTCTCTCTCTCTCTCTCTCTCTCTCTCTCTCTCTCTCTCTCTCTCTCTCTCTCTCTCTCTCTCTCTCTCTCTCTCTCTCTCTCTCTCTCTCTCTCTCTCTCTCCCCCCGTTTCTTTCTTTCCCTATTTTCATATCTTCCAGGCTGACTTTGCCTTTATGTTATCATCATATAGAATTCATAATATTGTTAGTTTGGCAGAGAGCGAAAATATTACAGGCATTGTAATTAATGGTGATTCTGCAAATTCTTAGACATAGATTTAATTGGCTACACTTTGGGGAACTATATATCCTGGGCATTATCTCACTTTAGAGAAACATATTGTCTGATATTTTCTGGAGATTATAATTACTTAAATTGGAGTAATTACTTAAATTAATTATACCGAGATTCTTCATAAAAATGTTGGTGAAATTAATGATTGTCGTCCGTGTGAATTGTGCAACTGAACAGACAGCGCTATAATATTTTTTCAGTTATTGAACGTGTTTTTGTTGTATTAGTACTTGCTTATTTGTAGCTTTTCCAAATCGGTGTACTTTTGTTTACCAATAGGTCTGTCTGTTTATTTGTAAACGCAATGCATATCTCTAAATATGCCTGTGTTTTTTTGTATGTATGTGTAGCATATACGTATATTTACATAATTCAGTCCGAAACCTATATTAAAAGTATCTACTTCTGTTTTGATCCACTAACACCAAAGACTAATTTTCCAATAAATGAACCTGCAGATAAACTGATTCCACGGAGCAACGAATGATTTGCTGCCTTTCGAAAATATGTAATTGGATTTTGCTCCTGCCAATAAAATGTGCGTTGCTAGTATACGTTTTATTACCATTCTTTGTCTATTGACATATCCACTAATTTCAAAGTAAATAGTTTTTATAAGGGAAATATAAGTAAGCAATTTTTTTTTTACATCACAGACTTTGCTGCAGACGAGGATTGAGTCTGATCAGACCTTCACTTGCGGATCCCCAGCTGCTTGTGAACCAGATCGGAACTCGGGTCGTACTCCGCCTGGTACAAGTTGCCCGCCACGAGTCGCAGGTTGTACTTGGCGGCGAACTTGCGGATGCTGAAGCTGCGGCGATGCTCGGCTGCGGGAAGGAAGGGAGCTAGAGGGCTGTGGATGTGATTTTTTAACCGTTCATGGCGTCACATCTGACAACCATGCCTTAATAAGAGCGGTCGGGTTTGTCTGATCAGTATGGGAAAGTTGATATAGCTAAGCTAATGGAACTATTAGAGTATCAAAAAAGATAATGCCACATTGTATCAAATCGAGATAAGACAAATCTGAGAGCTATGTAAACTGATATCTGCACAGAGTTCCCCACGCGTTAATGCGGATATTTTTGCAGGGGTGAAAGAATATATGATTTTGAGCAGAAAATCCTGCTTAAGCAGTATTCTCCCTTTGGGATTATTTTAAGCGTTAAGCTAGTTCAAAATATGCAAGGAAACTAAGCGAGATGGCTGAGTCAAGGCAGTAAGTGGGAGCGACCAAACCAATTACAATTTTTTTATTATGACTTTTTTTTTTTAAATCCAAGATTTGGAACAACATTAGAGTATTTTCATATGGGACATCATACTTATAGCAGAATAAAGATAAAGAGGCTGTAAATAACAGGAGAAATAAAGCGTTATATGGCAACGTTTACTATGATCTGATTGTCCTATGCTAAGCCGAGTTTCGTGCGCATTTGATTTTAAAATCCCATCATCACTTAACTAAACTGAACTGAATCCGATTAATGCAAGTGCAGTGATGATTTTCACACACACACACACATACATACATACATACATATATATATATATATATATATATATATATATATATATATTATATATATATATATATATATATATGTATGTGTGTGTGTGTGTATTTATATGCATACGTGTATATACATACATATACATATATATATATATATATATATATATATATATATATATATATATATATGTATATACATACATACATACATACATACATACACACACACACACACACACACACACACACACACACACACACACACACACACACACACACATGTATATATATATATATATATATATATATATATATATATATATATATATATATATATATATATATGCATACACACACATACACACCCATATACATATCTATGTGTGTGTGTGTATACATGTACGTATGCATGCATATGTGTATATATATATATATATATATATATATATATATATATATATATATATATATATATATATATATATATATATAAATAAATGAATATATATATATATATATATATATATATATATATATATATATATGAATATATATATATATATATATATGTGTGTGTGTGTGTGTGTGTGTGTGTGTGTGTGTGTGTGTGAGGGGTATTGGTATTCATTAATCTATATTCATATTTCATTTGTACGAACAAACACAGCATGAAACTTACCTGAATTCTTCGGGATAATTGGTTCATCGCACTCAAGGGGGCCTGGCTGTTCGTAGACAATGAACACGTACCGATGCAGACCTGAAAGGAAAGAAATGCCAAGGAGAGAGGTTTCAAATATTTAGTTATCAAACACAGAATATCGAAGGTAAACGCGGGTAATCTTTAGAACATGGGTGGTGGATTCAGATGGATTTATTAATAGGCTTGTGTGCAAACGTAGCATATGTTTAATAATGCTTAGATGTGCAAAGAGAAAATTTGCAAGTTGCATTTAGCTCTCGCAAGATAAATGAACAAAACGAGAAATTTTCAGGTTCTCTTAGAGTTTAAAGACAATATCATTATAGAACATATATAGTTCCCGAGTCTTTACTAAAATGTTTCTATTTGATGACTGTTAGTGATGACGTTCTAGGCGACTGTCTGAGACATTGGTTAATGGTCGCAGTACCAAGGGTGCGATGAGATTAACGAGGCTGGCCTTTGCACTGGGGCCGATCCTTGCACACATTACCACTGTTATATCTTGCAGGAAGCGAACAGTCCCTGGGTAAATTCGGATGGTATATCGCAATTATTATCGTTGTCACTATAACTATCATGCTACTGCGTTCCCGCTGTTGTTTATATTTTGTTGTTGATGCAATTATTATAATTGTTGCTCTGTCGTGAAAATGCATTTTTATGATTGGGTGTTTCTCGAATTTCTTTCACATAACCTTTATGCTTTATCTTTGGGCGTATTCATGATACAAATGCTTAGTAATAAAGCCACACAGTCAACCGTATGACAGATCTCGACTTCTGCAAAAACCTTTTAGGAAAAAAGTATTCCTAACCCACCTGTGTCCCTCGGAGGTCCGGAGCCCACGTAGTCGGAGAGCACTTTGCCTCTGGCGATGTCGCTGCCGGGGATGTTTACGACGAGCCAGTGGTGGAACTCGCGGAACTTTGGGTCTTGGCGGCTCGGGGCGTCGGGGTCTGGGGGCGCAGGGCAAGAAGACGAATATCAAACAGGGCGGGGAAGATGCGTGAGTGCGGTGGTCAAGTTTCGAGATCTGATGTAAGTCTTGGGAGTCAATAAAGTGAGGTACAAGGGATGACTGATGGAGTATGGAATGTGGAGAATACCAAACAGAACGGAATAAATGCGTAGTCAAACTTGCCTACGTAAAATATGTCTTAGGGTCAGTGAAGCTGAGAGCAAGCAAGCTAAGACTAATGGAATTCAGGTTCATAGGGGAAAAATAAATCGAATGAAAAAAAAAGTGTGGGCTTTAAATTCAAATTAAGAAATGTGAGATCGGTCTTTGAGTCAGCGAAGTTCAGTGCAAAAGATGATAAGAAAATGGAAACGCGTTTAGGTTTAACTCTGTTTAGGTTTGAAGATATAAAGCAAATGAATAAAGCATAACGTAAATAAAGTAAAGATTTAAGAAATTATTTCAGAGGTTAGCATCATGAGAAAAAAATATGAAGAAAAAAAGAAAAGAAGAAAAAGAAAACCAGATTCCTTAATGCAAACCATTTCTTCTTCCATTTCTTCTTCTTTCATTCCCCCCCCCCAAAAAAAAAAAACAAAAAAAACACGATTAGAATAAAGAATGGAAGTCTGAACTTTAGAGCAGAAGGGAAAAAATATATATATAAAAAATTCTTTAAACAGCACAAGTTCTTCAGATTCTCTTCATTTCTCGTAATGATATTCACTTCTCGCACAAGAGTTTCGTACCCTTAAACGCACTCTCAGCCCAAAGCAAGTAAACAAAAGAAAAAACGAACGAAAAAAGGAGAAAAAAAATAGTGTACTCATTTGAATATCTGAGTGACGATGATATACTTGTTTTTATTTTTGCAATTTTGTTACTGCTATCACCATCATTAGTACTGTTAGTGTTGCTATTGTTATTTTTCTGTTCGATTTTTTTATTCTAATCATTAATAATGATAAAGGTGATGAAGATGATGATAATAATGATGGTAATGATAATAGTAATAAGAATGGCAATAATAATGATGATGATGAAAATTATAATGATAATGATGTTGATAACAACAGTGATAAGATGATAATGATAATGATAAAGATAATCACTATAATAATACCAATGATATTAACAACAATAGCAATTCGTAACAATGTTAATGATAATGATGATAATATCATTATCATCACTATAATTTCTATCATTACTACAATTCATAATACTATTATTATCATTATACTATCGATATGATCATCATTATCATCATTTTTCCTAGCACATAATTATTATTTATGTTATCATCATTATCATCATTGTTATCATTATCATTATCATTATTATTATCATGATCATCAGCATCATTACTATAATTACTATCACTATTATTATTATTATAATTATTATTATCATCATCATCAATATTATCATTATTGTCATTATCATTATCATCCTTATCATCTTTATCTTTATTGCTATTATCCTCATCATTATTATTCTTATCATTATTACTAACATTACTATTATCTTTATCCTTATCATTATAGTTATCATTATTATCATTGTTTTATTACTGTTGTTATTATCATTAATAGTATCATGATCATGATTACCATTACTGTTATCATTGTTATTATTACTATTATCATTATCATCATTGTTATTATTACTATTATTTTCATTATTGTCATTATCATTACCACTATCATTATCATTATTATTACTATGGTCATTTTTTATATCATCATTATAATCATTATCATTATCATTATTATTTTCAGCCTTATTATTATCATCATTATTTGTATCATTGTCATTATTATTATCATCATCATTTGTATCATCGTCATTATTATTATCATTAACATTATTATAATCATTATTATCATCATCATTATTATAATCATTGTCACTATTATTATCACTATTACTGATATCATCCTTATCGTCACATTCATCACTGTTTTAATCGGTAACAATATCATCATTGTTATTTTCAATAATATTATCA
>BOPN01003185.1:167500-172167 GCA_017312705.2 Penaeus japonicus | reverse complement strand
TATATATATATCGGAGGTATCGATCATTTATTGATTTTATGCATATACAGGTAGACATACCTATATTTCAGTGGTCAATCAATTCGTATGGAGATACCGAGAATTTGCAAATCATATTTATATCAAAAAAAGGTAAACAGTGATAAAGGGGAAGACTAACCAATTTGGGGATGTCTCCTGATTTTCTCGAAAAACATCAGGTTACTTTAATTCATGTTTCATAGGAAGATAAACTTATCTTATGAATTTGTAGCGAAAAATACGAATGTGCCCCTTAGACTATGATATGGCACCAAGTAATAAGAGTAATAAGAATAATGTCTTATCTAATCTTAAAATTTCAATCGTTCCTTATGCTAGTGCTTCATTATGAGACTCAACACAAGTAGAGGGTTCTTAGTACAAGCGGTATTCGGGTGTAAGAAAGATCGAACGCAAAATCGGTAGAAACACTCAAAGTTAGAGCATTTTCTCCAGCTATGAGAAGCAAGTTGGAGCTGGAGCTATGGGAAGAAAAGGGTACTAATGAGATTTTTTTTTTTTTTTTTGATAAACGAAAATCCTACAAACTAATAACGTTCTAGAATAAATGAATGCTGATGACTGAGTGTTATTATGTAAATGGGCAATTTTGATGAAAGATATTTAATTAAATTTCCATACATATATATTCACACATCTTTATCTAAATTCTCATACATATATATTTACACATTTTCACGCACACGCCTACCAAACACCCACTCAACCACCCACACATTCATATACAGACAAACTCATGGCGATCTGTACTGCTGAAATCATACGCTCAGGACGTCAGGCCGAGACCTTAGGAAGCATAAACTACAGCGAATTTGATGATTGTGTAAGATGCACTTTGCATCCAACTGCTAGATTCCCTTTTGACCTTTTGCCTTTACACTACTAATACAGTGTCAAGTTCGGTAAACGTGAGGCATCCATCTTATTATCAAGTCATAACACCGAAATAATGAGATTGGATGGGTTTTCCCGATTATGCTTCAATCTACGGTGATAATCTACGTTATGAGCTTATTTTCATAGTCTTTTTCAATAAGAACTGATTACTCTTTCCGCTCTCCTAGCTTTTTCGTTGAATATATATATATATATATATATATATGTATATATATATATATATATATATATATATATATATATATATATATATATATATAAGTCCTGCCAAATAAAGTATGTGGAATGAGAAAGAACATTAAAATACACGGCAGTAAGGCCCAGACTGTGTTGCACGCTAATGATTGTTATGGCATTTGAAATGGATGTTGATAACCATGTGTACTTATGAAAAAATAGAATTTTAGGTAAGGGTATTTCTATAAATTCTCACATCTATACGCACCCACTGCACTGCACATCTCGGACATCACTACACTCGGATATACTGTAGACACAAATGCGCGCACATTTACACACACACGGCTGTTTTCCGAGGTACTAAAACTCGCCGCATCCTATTCTATTTATTGTGAGGATTCAGCCTGAAATCATATTGTACATGGGTAACAACCAGAATTAAAATTTCAGTTTATCGCAACTAAGCAAATAATCCTAAAAAAAAAAAAAAAAAAAAAAAAAAAAAAAAAAAAAAAAAAAAAAAAAAAAAAAAAAAAAAAAAAAAAAAAAAATCATGCCTCATCAAGACATATTTTCTACAACAAACACATGAGACATGTTTAAGCGTCAGTAATTTCCATAATATTCCACTTGTACCTTCTAGCAGCTAGTATCATAAAAAGTTCATACACAACAATCAACAATAACAATTTGAATATGACTTACAGTATCAACCTAGGCACCTCGCTGATTAGATCTCAATAGACATGACGACTCTCATCTCTCTTATATCTGGTCTCTTTTAGAATTCACTGTAAGTATAAAACAATAGTTACAAAGAATATAAACAGATATTGGCAAACACAAAAACTTACTAGATGATTGAGTTTACTAAAGTACAATCAACACCAAGATTTAATGTCCATTTCCACATTTAGTTTGCATTGTCACTTGATATTCCTTCATCAGTCAAGACCCAAATAGATACACACCCATTAACGTATGGCGGGTTCCATTCTCACACAATAATCTGGTAGATTTTTTTTTCAAAATGAGATTACAAATAAATGTGACTGTGTCAACATTAACACAAAGCGCCCTGTCCTCTAAAGTAATTATTTGAGCATCGATATCCGGAGATGTCACTTACATTAATTTTTGATATATTTTACATTTCTTTCATATCATTCATAACGATACAATGGCTCCCCTAAAAACTGGGGGAGCGAGAAAAACAAATAGTTCTTAAGCAAAGGATTTAAAGTGATAAACTTTGCACCGTCGATTATTACTCCAAAATGTCGAAGTTTAAATTATGTTGCTGATTGGGTGCATTTATATAAAGATGCAGTCTTGCATAAAAGTATTTCTAGAACAAATAATACACAACATTCTCCGACTGTTATATTTACTTATATAAGTTCGTACAGCACTCTACTCGTCCACACACACATTCACACTTTCACAAATTCTCTCTCTCTCACACACACACACACACACACACACAAACACACACACACACATACACACACACACACACACACACACACACACACACACACACACACACACACACACACACACACACACACACACACACACACACACACACACACACACACACACAAACACACACACAAACACACACACACACAAACAAACAAACAAACACACACACACAAATACACACAAACAAACCTTATGATCTTTATTACTGATCTTATACAGAGATACGATTATTGGAGTTATAAATTATTGCAGAAAATCATTATAGTTCATCTGATAGCCGTGGGAGTTATGGTTCCTTTATGGCCATTTCCCTTGAACGCGGTCTGCACGTTCCCGAGTCCTGTTCCTGAAAAAATCGAAAGCAACCGCTTTATCTAATCATAACGCCAGATTGATTAAACTTGGCGGTCCTTGGATATATTGTTTAATCTATGACACTAGACCCTTCACTAAATCTTAATAGAGTGTGTGTGTGTGTGTGTGTGTGTGTGTGTGTAAAAGTTTTATTTCATCTTTATTTCTTGTGATCATTAGGCTACGCATACACAGCCTGTATATTCCATTTCATTTTTTTTTTGTGTGTGTGTGTTAATGTGTGTGTGTGTGTGTTAATGTGTGTGTGTTTGTGTGTGTGTGTGTGTGTGTGTGTGTGTGTGTGTGTGTGTGCGTGTGTGTGTGTATGTGTGTGTGTGTGTGTGTGTGTGTGTGTGTGTGTGTGTGTGTGTGTGGATTGGTGCTATCTGGTCCTTCTGACATTAGTATACACAGTAGTATATGTGTAATTTCTTAAAACTTTTTCCCAATATTATTTCCACATGCCTACAGATATACACGTCTATATCTATTACCTAACTTCGGGTCAACTAACGAACAAACTATATATATACTCTCTGTTTTCAGAACTTTACATGATGTTACTGCAGCGTATGTATCTCTAACTTCTATATTTTCACAATATTTTTCTCGGTCTGTACGGTTAACTATCTCCTACGTGAATGCAGTGAGGCAAAGAATGGAGATACTATAGCCAGAGCTAAGACGACACCCACCTGAATTCCACCACCTATTAAGGATTTCCATTAAGACGACTGTCCATATAAAATAACCATCTTTCACGGATACCGAAGATTCACTGATTCTATTCATACATATGTAAAGAGATTTCAGTGATCAATCATATTTATAAAGAGATACCGAGAATTCATATATTCATATAGACAAACGGAGAATTCACTGACCATATTCGTATAGAGAAACCGAACCTGTCAATGGATCACTGGATTAATAAAACTAATAAAGTAGAAGAACTAGATCTTGATATATAGTTTAAAGGGGATTCGGTAAAAGAGAAGCCACTTCAAAAGTTTTATTTTGCTAAAACGCAAACCCATATTTAAGAAGAGAAGCATTCAATATAATGAGAGCACAAGCTATATATTGCTCACAATACCTCTATTATATAATCATCTGATGCTATGTATCGCCCCTTAACATTATCTTATACTTGCGTGAATTGTATCCTCACTGTAGATCTAAGTCAAATACTATATATCAAAAAATGAAAAAAAAGAGACAGGGGAAAATTAACCAAATCGTGGGTATTTCCTTCTAAATTTTTTGAATAGATCGGAATTCTCCAAGAAGGCGATAATCTTGGGTGAATATTAGGTTTTCTAGACGAATATATTCTTATGCACCGCTTTGACTATGATATGGAAACAGTCATAACCCAAAAATAGTGGACATATTAAGTAGAATGAGTCAACATTTGATATAATCCTTAGAAGAAAAAATCTGATTTACAACTAAATCAGTTTTAAGTTACCAAATTTCAATTGTTCATTAAACTGACACTTCATTGTCAGACTCAAAACTAGTAGAGAGTTCTTAATAAAAAGGGTATCCACGGGTTAAAGTAAGACCTAGAACATAAAATGGTTAAGAACACAGAAAGTATGGGAAGTTTCTTCGCATAGTTCCAGTTCTCGGGTCATCTGGGGCTTCAGCGTCTAAAATATCGGCAGCTACAACTTTATACAGCCCATTAGTGGTCGCTAGGA
>BOPN01003185.1:160000-162500 GCA_017312705.2 Penaeus japonicus | reverse complement strand
AATTGTACCTTTAGATACGTTCCGTCATTTTTCTATAAAAAGGAAATATTTTATTTTCGTAACTACGTGATCAGTTTTCTCAAATGAGGATCTTATTTTAAAGCCATTATTTCATTTTTTATTTTCTATAAACATGAGGTCACCCGGGGTTCGGCAAACTTTTTCAAAGTCAGCAAAGTCACATCACCCGATTAAACGGGATCACACACTTATCAAACATATGCATATTCTGTGATCTCTTATCATTCCGATAATATTGGTCTGTCGTTCTGAGTGTATGATTTCCATTGTTCAGATGATCATAAGTGTGTATGTTTGCGTGAACGACCGTAGTGATGTACCAGCTTGTGCAAGTATGTACTACAGTAAGCAAAAGTGGTTATATGATAGTGTATGTGTATCAGAATTTATCAAGAATTTATTCAACGAGATTTACCTTTGTATAAGACTTCCCATTTACAAATCTGCACTCAGTCATCAACATACATTCAGTTTAGACCATTAATGTTGTATGATTTTATTTTGCAGGAGTTTCATTCATTCAAAAAAAAAGAAATAAGATTGATATCACATCAACCAGGGTTAGGTTCAATGATGAACTTGTAGCAGAGCGTGGTTTCGATCTAAGGACCTCTGGGTTATGGGCCCAGCACGCTTCCACTGCGCCACTCTGCTTGTGATCACGAATTTTAGGAATGTTCAAAATACTTACGCTTTGGTGAAGCTTTATACTCACTAAATATGCTAGTTAGTATGATCAGAAATTAGGTGAGGGGACCAGAAAAATATATTCTATTCATATAGTGTCTATATACAGGTATGTAGAAAGAATAGTAAGAAAAAGCTTCAAGAAATTACGGGATATACATATTCTGTGCACATATGATGTTGAAGCACCAGTCAGATTAGCTGATCGCACAAACACACACAAACACACATACACAAATACACACACTGATCCGAGAGCGCAAAGCATAACAGAATAAACTGGGGAATGAGATATGGACAGGCAACCTATGCTTGACAAGAATTAAAAGTAAAAATTAGACTTTTATGTTCTTTTAAGAAAACTGATCACCTTGTAATGAAATTGAATTGTTGGTTTTGACAACAACAACAAAAATGGAGGTACAGTTGTAAAAGAATTTACTATTAAAAATGAAGATAATTATACACGAATAAAACATAGCCGAGTAAAATCCAAAATATTTTCTTATCAAAAAGATTCAGAATGTCGAGGCAAGCGCAGGTGCATAGTTCAGTACCGTAAATTAAGGTGTTGCAAACTCCGCTTGGCATTTCAATTAGATAACAAGCTGGTTGCCTCAATTTTTACAGGAATAGGACTCAGGACATAGTAGCGTTGGGTATTCGTACAAGACATATTGTCAAAAGAGTATAAATAGTTTAAAGTTAATCTCATTCAGTTATCAGAGACAGAATGATTTTCTGTTATCATTCATAATTACTGTGTGTGTGAGCGAGTATAGTACCATAAAAGCTTGTGTGAGTCTGCACTAAAGCAGTAGTTCCCAAACTAGGGGGCGTGAGGAGGATACAAGAGGGGCGCGAAGTCATCTGCTCGAAAATAATTTACCAATTTTTACATTTTTTTCGCTCCCTTTGAATGAAATGATGATTTACTTAGAAAAATCTCTCGTACCTAAATTATTATTTTAAATTGTTGTAATGCAAGCAAAAAACTTAGTTTTCCTAAATAGTGCTAAGATATGAATACAAGAAATAATATACAAGTTCATATAAATGTAAAAAAGAGGTGTGGGAACATGCTAGTCTGCTGGAAGCAAAAAGGGTGCTTCATGTAAGCTAGTTTGGGAACCACTGCACTAGCTGAAGTGTTCTCTATTCCAGTTTCTAGGAATACTTAGATGGTTGTCATAAAAAAATATCCAAACGGTGGAAAGTATGGAAATACAGAAAAAGAGCCAATCATCATTGGATGAGTCTGAATATATAACTTTTCTAAATTTGGTGTCAGTTTAATGGTAGTACGGGTATATGGTCATATAATTCTGAGGGTACTTAGAGAAAAATGCTGAGAACCCCTGTACTATAGCTAACGAATGTGTTGTATGTAAGTGTATGTGTTTGATAAAATATAAAAGTACATATAATCATTAGCATATATTTCTTTGGACGATTACCCTTATGTATTTATAGTTTTAGGGATTTTCGATTAATGAAAATTCATCATCAGAAATAGGAAAATAATTATCACATCCGCTAGATATAATTGATAGAAATTGTGGCGCAAGCAATGGGTTCAGTAATGACCTAAGTCTTTCTACAACACCAAACTTGTAGCAGAGAGTTATTTCGATCCACGCTACCACTGCTCCTTTTTGTGATATTTACTTTTTGTGATATCTACTCCTAGTACCATCGCATGAAAAACTTACAACAGAAAAAATATAAAGGCCAACCAAGTATTCGGGATCGCATTATCAGAAGTAAGGAAAGGAAAAATAACACATTGGTG
>BOPN01003185.1:132500-137500 GCA_017312705.2 Penaeus japonicus | reverse complement strand
CAGGGCACGAAATAAACACACTCTAAAACATCTATCCTTTATTTACACTAGTTCTTTACTCTACACTTTTCTATAGGCACAATACAGGGGGGGAAACCAGCACATCACACTGCACAATACAGCTTATAACAGAGCAACAAAGTATATCAAGTCACAAGAGGCACACGCGAGGTCTTCCAAGGGGCAGCACCAAACTGCGTCTGTCCTGGCTTCATTCCTTCCGCACCTCTTGCCCAGACATTGCGTCATGTTTGTCCAGCTTACATCAGTTTATTAGTAACACATGTTTCGCACAGAGACAAAGACCCACTGGCGTAGCACTATCCCCCCCTATCAGGCAGACGACCCGTCTGCTCTGACATACCTAAACATGAAATAAACAATAGGAAACATAAAGAAAATCATTCCTCAAAAACAAACAAAATTCTTTCAAAACAAAAGAAAACGTAATGGTAAATTAGTTCTCAGATATTACACAAAAATCTTTCATCCAGCCCGGCTTTCTTCGCTCTCGCCGGGGTCGCTCTGGTGGAGGTGTGGGCGGTGGCAGGTTGGCAGTGGCACCCAGAGGGTTATCTCCTGCCCCAAGACCTGGCTCATGGTCACCATTGACGTCTGTTGCATCGCCCTCACCGTCCAAATGCTCGTCCTCATCTCGGTCAGCGTCCGCCACGTCCTTATCGCTGCTACTGGGGCCACGGCCATCTTTTCACCAAGGGCCCCAGGAGTAACTTCCTGGCCCATGGTAACGCCACAGCCGGTCCACGTGGACAACAGACGGTCGCTTTCGTCCTCTGCGAATTCGATAGGTGACATCAGGGAGGGCCGCTACCACCGTGTACGGTCCTTCCCAGGGGCTCTGTAGCTTCGGCGAGAGCCCTCGCTTCCGACGCGGGTTATGCAGCCACACTCTGTCACCTACATTGTACCTCGCTTCCCTCATGCGCCGGTCGTAGGTCTCCTTCATGGCTTGGCCAGCTACCTTGAGCTTGCCACGCACTCGCCGGTGCACCTCCGCCAGGTTCTCCTGCAGTGCCGCTGCATAGCTGGAGGTGACAGTTGGCAAGTTCACATCGGGTGGCCGCCCTGTGGCCAAATCCACTGGTAGCCTGAGCTCACGGCCAAACATGAGTCGGGCAGGTGTGAAGTCTGTTACCTCGTGCACAGCAGACCGGTAGGCCATGAGCATGGCGGGCAGCTTGACGTCCCAGTCTTCCTGACTTTCCTTGCAATATTTGGCTAACTGTTGAGCAAGGGTCCGGTTAAACCGCTCCACCATACCATCGGACTGTGGATGGAGAGGTGTCGTCCGTGTCTTGCGCACTCCTAACAGCTCACAACACTCACGGAACACTCGTGACTCAAACTCACGCCCTTGGTCAGGGTGCAGTTCAGAAGGCACACCAAAACGGGTAATGAATTCATTCACTGACACGCCAGCCACGGTCTCGGCCTCGTGGTTGGGTACTGCATATGCCTCAGGCCACTTTGAGAAATAGTCCATTACCACACAGATGTATCGGTTCCCCTGTGCGTGAGAGGCAGCGGACCAGCAATGTCCACTGCCACCCGTTCCATGGGTGCTCCCACACAGTACACCGGTTCTTTCTAGCGGGGCCTTTCTTTACACTACACACGTCACATGCTCTACACCACTCAGACACATCACTTCTCAAGCCCACCCAGTAGAAGCATTGACGAAGACCACTCAGGGTCTTTTCCTCACCCAAGTGGCCACTGGTAACCTGACATGCAATTCCCCAGTAACTCAGCACGCATGGTCTCTGGGTACCATAACCACCTACGTGTCACTGTCCACTTCACTCAACGGCACCCAGCGCTTCACTAAGACACCGCTTTGATCCACTCGTAAAGTTTCCCACTGGTCCACTAGGCACTTGGTGGTGGGGCTCTCTGCAGCCACAGCCTCCCAACTGGGGCGTCCACTGAGAGCCTCAAGCCACCGGACAATGGGAGCAAGGTCAGAGTCCTCACGTTGTGCCTTACGCCACTCATCATCCCCTTTAGTGGCGCATCCCAGCACCTGTAGACGGAGGCACACAGGATCAGAGTCCTTCTGGACACAGTGTGAGCAACTAGCCTCACACGGGCATCGACTCAGGCTGTCAGCATTGTAATGAATACGACCCGGGTGGTGGACAATGTGGTAGTTGTACTGCTCAAGGCGCCCTAACCACCTTGCGAGTTGACCCTCTGCTACCTTCAGCGACTTCAACCACTGTAGAGCAGCATGGTCGGTCCGGATGGTGAACTCGGCACCATAGAGATACGGGTGAAAGTGCTCGAGACTCTTCACCACTGCCAGCAACTCTTTCCTTGTCACACAATAGTTGCGTTCAGGCCTGCTGAACTTGGCACTGTAGTAGGCCACGACATACTCCTTCCCGTCCTTTACCTGTGACAAAACTGCCCCAATACCCTCTGCACTGGCGTCAAGACTGGTGCTTCCACCAGGGCCTTCTTCAGGTTGTCAAATGCGGACTGGCACGCCTCGTCCCACTGGAAGCACTCCCCTTTTCGTGTAAGTCGGTGGAGAGGAGCCGCTACGCTGGCGAAGTCCTGTACAAAGCGGCGGTAGTACGTGCACAGGCCCAGGTAACTCCTGACTTCTGCCACATTGGTGGGAACCGGCCACTTCTCCACCACTGCCACCTTCTGTGGGTCGGTGTGCACACCATCTTGACTGACGACATGCCCCAGAAATGGTACCTCATGCTGGAACATCGAGCATTTCTTGGGGCTGAGTTTGAGGTTGGCCTTCCTCAACCGCTGTAGTACCTCCTCCAGCCGCTCCAGCTCCTCCTCGAAGGTGCTCCCGAAGACGATGACGTCATCAATGTAGACAAGCGCCGTCTTCCACTGCAGGCCATCCAATACCCTCTCCATCAGACCCTCGAAACAACCAGGGGCATTGCAGAGACCAAAGGGCATGACGTTGAATTGCCACAGGCCCTGCCCGAAGGAAAAGGCAGTCTTTGGCTTGTCCTCTTCCGCCATCTCCACTGGTGATGGGACCCACTTCTCAGGTCGAGTGTGGAGAACCACTTGGCTCCCACCAATGCATCGAGTGTGTCATCAATTCTCGGCAAGGGGTATGAGTCCTTGACAGTCATGTCATTCAGCGCCCGGTAGTCCGCGAATAGAAGCGTTGGGCGCATCGTCCTTTTTCTTCACCAGGACTACCGCTGATGACCATGGACTGTCTGACCGTTCAATCACCCCCTGCACCGCCAGCTCATTGACAGTGCGCTGCATCTCTTCTCGCCTGGCTGGTGCAATACGTCGGGGAGGGCTCTTGATGGGCAATCTACTTCCGGTGTTAATGCGGTGCTTCACCAATCCTGTGCGGCCCAGGTCCAAGTCACCCCTGCTAAACACATCTGCATACTGAGCCAGGGTGTGGCGCATCTTCTCTGTCTGTGCCTCCGTCAGGTTAGCGGCGCTCCGGTGCGCCAAATCCTCGAGAAAGTTAGGCAACGGCCTCACACTAACCAACTCCTCGCCACCAACACTGTAACTAACCCCTCACCCGCTCCAACGAGGCTCTGCCCAACTGCTACGCCATCAGCCAGCTGCAGGTTTTGGATGGGCTCCACTAGGCCCTCTACTCCATGCATCACTCTTGACAGTCAACACCGGATCCTAGACTCTGTCCTGGGGGCAAGGTGCAGTCGCCTAGCTGTAACTACCTCTGCACAGCCAACCTCTGGAAGCAAGGGCACATCTTCACCATGCACCCTCACCAGCTTCCGTCCAAGGTCGACACACGCCTTACTCTGCGTCAGGTAGTCAAGGCCCAGCAGGCAGGGCTCGTCCAGATCAGCGACATACACCGGCAGTCGCCTGCTGCGACTGCCGATACGAGCCTCCACTGGCCCCTTGAGCTGCACACAATGCCCCATGACTCCACACAGTCTCTGTGGTGCGTCTGGTAGTCGCGTTGTGGCCAACATATCAGGCCGCACTAGAGTCTTCTCAGCCCGTGTCCACTGTCAGGCGGCATGGCTTCCCATCTACTGAGCCCTCCACCTGCATCGTGCTGGTTGTTCGACGGCAGTTTACACAAGTCGGGGCCCGGGAACCGAGGACGGCTACTTCGGCCCCCTTCCCCAGCCTGTCCGAGTTTTCCGCCTGTACCACTTCCTTAGCCTTAGGGCAGGCATTCGGGTGGTGACCAGACCTGCCACAGTCCTTGCAGTACTGCTGGAAGGCATCAGAATCCGTCCGGTTGAGAGGACGCGTTCTCCGCTCCCTCCGACACCGACTACGTCTGTGCCCTTTCTCACCGCAGCCCCAACACAAGCCTTGGAAAGTACCCAGGCTCACCTTCTTCAACGCTACCTTCTCTACTTTAGCCTTCCGGCCCTGGAGGTCACGGCGGGGCTGAGCAGCTGGCCCTAGGCCACTGCTTGCCTTCAAGAAGGCCTCGAACTCCAAGGCCCTCGCCAGCGCCACCTGCAGGTCCTCCGGGTGTGCCTGCTTGACGTAGATTTGCAGCTGCTGGTCCTGCAAAGCGTCGACAAAGAAATCGCGGGCCAGTACCACGATCATCTCTTCTGCAGCCATAGGGTACGACCTCCTTACCAGCGCCTCCACGTCCTGCGCCAGCTGGGATAGGGTCTCTCCACGCTCACGAGTCCGCTTTTTCAAGCGGGCCCGATATACCTCGGCCTGGTGTTGATGGCCGAAACGGCGTTTCAAAACCTCCGCCACGCTGGTGTAAGAGGCATGTTGGGATGGCGGCAGATGTCCCAACACTTCCACCGCGGGGCCCCTTACCGCTGTTACCAGCTGCAGTGCCTTCTCTTCTTGGCTCCAGCCCTGGACAGACACGCCCGGAGGGGAGGGAGGGGGTGAGGGAGGCAACGAGGCGGGTTGACCGGGTCCGAGTTTGCCACCACCTGTACCCAAGGGAGCGGTTCCGATGGGTCCCCAGCCTCCTGCAGCGGCCACCGGCTCCGACACGACGCTGCGAGGCC
>BOPN01003185.1:107500-110000 GCA_017312705.2 Penaeus japonicus | reverse complement strand
TGTGTTTGTCTCCGTACGTGGTTCGTTTTGAGTGGTTTAAGTCGCGATAGAAGTCTTCTATTACTCTGATAATTTCATCTTTATTGTATGTCACCTCTCCGTTGGGTTTCTTTACTGCATACATTTGTTTTTTTCTCTATTCCGAGCCTCCTCTTTGTTGCCCTAAGGCTGGTGCCAGCAAGCAAAGCTTCATTTATTTTTTGTATGTTAAACTTGCGTACATCCTCTTTCTTCTTCTTGTTTATCGTCTTATTCAGCTCTGCTGATTCTATCTTGATGTTATTTTCATGTCCCTAAGCTTTTTTTTCTCTACCGAAAGCTTACTGAACTTTTCTTTTTCGTCTTTACCCCCTATTTCAAGTGCAGCTTCCTTTAATATCTCGCTGGATTGGTCGTTCATTTGGTCTGTGTCAAGATCTTCTTCGAGAGCTGAGTATTTGTTTCGGATGTTGATACTGAATTCCGTCGCCCTATTCTTGATGTTGGTTAGATTAACGAGAGGCTTCTGTATGAGCTTGTTTCGTTCCCTTCTTAGCTGTAACTTAACTCTACTCCTGACCAGTCTATGGTCGCTACCGACATTTACTTTATTGATAACGCTTACGTCTTGTACAGTGTCGCGCCTATTGGTGATTATGAAGTCAATTTCGTTTTTAATGCCGGATGGTGATTTCCATGTCCATTTCCTCCCGGGTCTCTTTTCGAAGAATGTATTCATAATTTTAAGGGATCGAGCTTCAGCGAATTCTATTAGCCTTTGCCCTCTCTCATTCCTGGCACCTATTCCGTGTTTCCCAACCAAGGTTTCTCCATCTTCCCCTATCTTGGCATTAAAATCCCCCATAATCACGGTAAAATAGTTTTTGCTCTATCGGTAGCTGCTTCCACATCTTCATAGAAGCTCTCTATCTCCTTGGTAGGAGCGTATACTTGGATAATTTTTAGATTACATCTGTTGCTTTGTTTCAGTATTACAGAAACTACTCTCTTGCTCACATTGTAGAATTTCTTAATATTCTTTTCGAGGTGCTTGTGAATTAAGAAACCTACTCCTAATTCTTGTTTGCTATCCGGGGGTTTACCTCTCCAATATTGTAAGTGACCATCATTTAGTAATTTCTGTTCTTCGCCTAGTCTTCTAACTTCAGAAAGTCCCACAATATCCCATTTAAAAACTCAAGCAGTGTCATAAGATCAAATTCTGTTCTCAGAGTCCTTACATTGTATGTGCACAAATTCATCATCTTTAGGCGGCCTGGGATATTTTTACCACCTTCTGCTCCAGAACGATCCTGATCGTCTCCGTATATTTATATCATAAAAAGATGTGTAAATTTATATGTATAGATTTGTATATGTATATGTACAAATATGTATGTATATATGTATATATATATATATATGCATGTATTTGTGCACGGTGGGGGGAGTAATTTTAGTCCGGAGGTACCATTAATCTCCAATAACACGTTTGAGTTAGTCTCGCATGTTATTAGGAGATCTTTGTATCCACCGATCTATCTCACGACCTTCCGGTCTACTTATGTGAGAATGGGCATTTGTTTATATATACGTGCACTCGTCGTGCAGGGCCTACGCAACAATGCATGTTTGCATGTTTATGCGCGCTCCCGTGCCCGCACTTATATTCGTTACTATATATAGATATGCAGAATGTACCGCGTAGACGCCTATATATACAAATAAGCAATTATGCACATACTCCAGGCGTTTGTCTACGCCCGTATGCATGCATACAGCACATCAGCGTCCACGCGTGCACACACATGCACGTGAATTATAATGTGACCATGCATTATAATTTATTTAAGTATATATACATATACATACATATATACACATATACATATATACACGTATACATATACATATATATACATATACACATACACACACACATACATATACATACATATATATATAGTAGGCAGTGGTATACATATATCTGGCAACAGTTCGGAGAGGTAATTACTAGTTGGTACCTAAACCGCTTGGGCGTCCTGGTGTGGCCTTGACCATTGGTGATGCCATAACTTGTGTTTGGCTTTTACTACGAATATTTTCCAGACTGATATTCAGTGTGGTTGCATGATTAGATTTATGAACACTGAAAACATAATATATATGATTTTATAGTATAATGTACTCACGAACTAGGAGTGGATTTTACTCAGGCTATATGTTGGATGGTCGTTAATCACCTTTGACCCTTGGCACTGGTGTTAACGTGGCACTATGGGAGCGTTAAGCGATATTTCACTCATTTTTGTTGGATTGCTTGGATGGTATGATTTTATATTAGAAATATATTCAGACATCCTCAGATGTTTTCACACTGCATTATATTTGCAAAACACTATAATAGATGGTATAACTCGATGTTTCCTTCATTTAAATTGTGGTACTTTTGGCACCTCACTGCCTTTGAAAAGGCTAGCTCTCTTGTGGTATTCTTTCTTTTTGAATTTTTCTACGACAC
>BOPN01003185.1:97500-102500 GCA_017312705.2 Penaeus japonicus | reverse complement strand
TGTGTGTGTGTGTGTGTGTGTGTGTGTGTGTGTGTGTGTATGTGTGTGTGTGTGTGTGTGTGTATGTGTGTGTATATGTATGTGTGTGTGTGTGTGCACGTTATTATCTAACTTCTAACATACAATGTACAGAGGATTAGACGTTGTTATCAAAACTGGTGACAATCTTTGGCCTTTGGCGTCTGATGGCTTCTATGAACTGTCTTGTAAATACAGTAACTGTGGTTTCATAACCGTTTTTGCAAGACTGCAAATGAGTACTTCTGGATTAAAAAAATCGTTCTACCTTGCTGCCCCACAGGTTTTTTTCTCCATCTTACAAGGAAATAGATATTTGACAAATCAAATATCTTCTTTGTAACCATGGAAATATATATAATACCAAACATTTTCTTATAAAAAGCAAGATTTCGTCACTAAAACGCTTAGTTATTCAACTTTAATTTTGATAAAAATGCAGTGGCTGAAGCTACGTCTCTCTAAAGTATTTCAAAAGGGATAAGTTGTAAAAAGCAAATAATTATGCTCTATGTATTTATACAGGATTTGCCGAACTTTGATCAAGGGCACTTTTATACATGCTATTCACACATTCACTTTGGCTCTCGCCCTTAAGTGAGTGACGTCGTCTCAACGATTATTTATCTTCTTTTCTCATAATCTTCAAATTTGAATTTCAATCTTAATCAGCAGCTTTATATGTTAGAAGTCCTCCATTAAAGAGCATTTAGAAGTGCGGATACTCTGTTCATTCAGTCTGGGTTTCTGGAGCAGAGGTGCTTGGACCTGGAAAGAAAAACTCGGTTCAGCAAGCATAAAAAGATATATAAATTTAGATCAATAAAAGTCATCCAGTACGACTCCGATTCCAATACAATTGTGACAAATAAGTCTCACCTCCGCATGCGTACTCGTAGGTGGACATGTCGACGCACTGGGCCACAGTCGGACACTTCTCTTCTGCCACGGCGTCAGAGCACGTGTTGGTGTCAGGGTCGAAGTTCTTGCCCTCCTCGCAGCACAGCGTCGCTCCCAGCTTGGTCCCAGCAAAGCAGATATGGAAAGCGTTGCACTCCACGGTGTCAGCGACGGGCCCATCGACATCCCCACACTGGAAAGCCTCTGGGACAAGGTCTTCCTCGGGAATGCACTTGCCGGCGGACTCGTCGAAGCGCTGGCCGCTGTCACACTGGAAGACATCTGAGGCCTGAAGATTTTCGCCGTTGGCGAAGCAGGCGAAGTAGCTGGTGCACTCGGGAAGCCGCGGGAAGAAGCCAGCCTGGAGGGCGATAGCATATGAGAATAATACAGTACAAGATATGAGCTATGGACAGGGAAGGGAAGGGGAATCATGGTAGAAAGGAGTTACATGATTCTGACCTTGTCGCAGGTGGGTGTGAAGGGCGTGGTGGTTGGCGGCGGCTCTATACATTTGAGTTCTTCGTGGCTGTAGACAAGGCCTTCAGTGCAGGGCACGGACACCTGGGATCCGTCTGGGAGACACATGATGTACTTGGTGTCGTCGAAGGCGTCCGCCTTCTTGCCGCTGTCGCCTCCGCAGTGGCACTGCTGGGCCTCGGCGGCGGATTCCTCGAAGCAAGAGGCTACGACGCCTGTTTCTCCGCACACCTGCAACACAGAACCAAAGTGGATGGCAGCTGTTTCTAGCAGAGGCTTTGTTTGCCATTGAGGGAAACTCATAAATATCATAAAAGGTAGCGGGACTCACCTGTTCCTCGGCGCATCTGACCTCGTAGGCTGTTAGAGTTTCGCCACCGATGCACATGACAAGGGTGCCGCAGTCATGGCACGAAATGCCGGCGCTCTGGCACTGGAAGCCAGGCATTTCCCGCGCCATCCTCATTCCTTGCACCGTCGCTGCAAGCAGCCCAACCTGTAAGAAGGTGGACCTTAGCTTAAATCGCAGTTTTTAGGGCCAGTTTTTACGAGTTGACTTATACAGGAATCATAATTACGTCAGTTTGAAATTCATGATTGATAGGAAGTGCTGAGAGCAACGCTCAGCTTCATCATGAATAAAAATATTCATCGGTCATTCTTAATACACATGAAATGTGTACCAGTTTGTAATGAAAAGATGTTCAATGTCTACATTACATTCACTAAGTTACGGTTAGGCTAATGATACCATGTGTTATAGATGTATAAAGAATGAAAAATCCCTTTACAGCAATGCACCACAACCTCATGTTTCGGTTTACGCCAACGACCGATGCACTACCAACTACTGAAGATTGCCACTGTTGCCAGACCAAAGTACCAAAAGCTATGGATAAGTTCCTTCAGAATGTAAATGATAGAATTTTACAGGATATAGAGACGTGGAAAGTGGAAAAAACTGAAACGAGATTTACAAGCCTTAAGATAGGACACTATAATACCGTAGTCTTTTATGCCATTATCTTAAAAAAAAAATTGGGTTGACTTGTACATTACAAATGAGTACTTTGTTGATAAAAGATCGACTGGTATATGATCCATGAGCATATACAGGTGACCAGGTGACCTTAGACAATAGTTCTCAAGCTAATGAATGCAAGGGAAGTATTCAGAGATTTTCCAAAATTTAACATTTTGAATTAGATGAAAAAATGGTAGGGATTTCATTTTAATATTTTAGATTATATTCCCATTTCATAAAAAAAATATTGGTTAACGTTTATCAACAAACAAACTGAAGGATCTACAAAGTATCTCAATACTTATCCATGGTCAAAAAAAAAAAAAAAAAAAAAAAAAAAATCATATATGAGAAAGAAACGGAGAACCACAGGTATACGAAGATGTCATAAGGTGTTGTTGCATGCCTAAAACTTCTAAATGATTTACCTCGACGTCACATTGAGAAAAAGCTCAACTCACCAACAGCAGAAGTTGTTTGCGGATCATATCTCTGTCCTAAATCTGCAACAGTAAAAGAGAATGCTATATGAATTTTATCTTGTGCAATGATATTTTACGTGTTCTGTAGATTAGGCCTATAGACAAAACTGGCCCAAAAACTTCCAGACATTAAGATTTTGTTTTGGAAATATTAATAGTGTGAAATTCCATCCATCTGTATTTTCAGATAAAGAGATAAAGATGGTGTTTGCGTGAACATGCAAACTACACACCAAAACAAAGTTGTGCGTTAAAAGACCTACCTTTTGCAGATGGCGAAAGGGAAGTGTGATCGAACGGCGGTGGTTGCTCTTTATATCTCTCATGGGAGTTGATGAATGATGATAATAAAAAAGACGAAATAGGAAAAAAATGAAAATATCAATACGTTCAAGCGATCCTCGTTAGCGCTGAAATGCAATTGATTAGAAACTAAATATCCGCAAGTGCTTACATGGAAAACATACCTAATGATTTTATATTCAGAGTAGAAATCCTCTCTGAGGGAGAGAGAGGAGAGAGAAGGGTTAGGGAGAGCGTGTGCGTGTAGATATATATATATATATATATATATATATATATATATATATATATATATATATATATAAATATATATATATATATGTATGTGTGTGTGTGTGTGTGTGTGTGTGTGTGTGTGTGTATACATACACACACACACACACACATATATATATATATATATATATATATATATATATATATATATATATATATATACACACACATATGTATATATATATATAAATATATATATATATATATATATATATATATATATATATATATATATATATATATATGTGCATATATATATATATATATATATATATATATATATATATATATATATATATATATATCGTAACCGATGTATTTGCATGTATGCGTGTAAGTGTACATATGTGAGTATGTGAGTGTGTGTGTGTGTGTGTGTGTATATATAAATATATATATATATATATATATATATATATATATATATATATATATATATATATATGTATATATATGTATGTATACATATATATACATATATATATGTATACATTTTTCAATAAATACTAAACTGTTTTATATGTATCTGAACCTTCTTAAAGTGATTTCTGCACTGTATTTTATATATTTTTATTGTTATTTTATCTCTCAAATAATAAAAAATACCTAATATTTACGATATGGGGACTTATTTGGCTTTTTTGTCATCAAAGCAAAAACATTAGTACTTACTATTATGTAATACCTTTAAAGTAAAAAATAATACATATAGGGTTTTGGTGTATAGATATGTGTGTGTTTGAAGTTCGTCTGTAGATTTCAAGTAACTGACGGATGCTACAGAAACCACAAATGCATTAACACAAACAAACACATTTATACATACATTATATGCAGTTTGACAGCCGTACCTTCTCATTTACACTTACACTTACATTTACATTTACCCTTGATTCAGTTGAGTGTCTTTGTTCAGTGATGTCAAGTTGAGATAAAATCAGTGTTGTTGAATTGACATCATGGGTGTAAGATTATTAATAGAGTATTCAAAGATATTCTCCTTTTAGCATGTTAGCTGGTGATTTACTTGAATAGTAGATTAGCAAATCTTTTAGAGAGAGAGAGAGAGACATATATAGGTGTCAAGTGAGAGGAAGAGGAATGACTTTGGATTGTGCGATCAAGATTATATCAAATTGATATCTTTGGTGGTATCTTATGGTGTCTTTGTCTGTTTTCGTGACCTTAGCAAGACTTCTTTTGTTTTCCTTGTCTCTGCATCAAGCTATGATCTTTTCATTTCTCTGTGGTTGTTGTTTGTTTGTGACATACATTCTTACTCTGTAGAAGTGTGAGTTTATATTTGCCAGGTTAGAACACTGAAAGAATCACCAATAGTTATAGTTCATTGGCCTTTGCACTTTTTATAATGATTGTGACTGACTTTAGAATCTGAAAGATAGTTCTTCAGTGTTACATTAGGTAAATTTATGTTTTGTTAATACAGTTTTCTCCTCTTTTATGATGATTTAGCATTTAGACAAACTAACAGTGCTCTGGAATATTCTGGTGCATAT